>JANSTT010023668.1:0-39464 GCA_026745375.1 Platyura marginata | reverse complement strand
GTAGTAAACACACATATGAACATATGTACATGCAATATAAGTAGTGTCATACATAATGCATATATAACCGAACTTCTGGTTAGCTTTCGAAGGCTGTATAATTAGAATATTATAGTTATTTGGTTTATAGAACATAAATAATTGAAGAGTGTAATTTCTAGATACAATGATGCTTACAAAAAATCGCGTAATACCTATAGAAAAATACTCCATACTTTACTTAAAAATAAAAATAAACTCTATTAAATACAGATAACCATTTTATTTGAACAAATTGTTCCAAATATCTCGTCTACCCTCAAATTAAAATTTCAATCTGGAGAGACTCCAATATAATATATGTAATTACCCTCAACCAGCAGCTAGTGTTATTTTGGCATTTTCGTATTGCTGCAAGGCTAGAATAAAATTTACGAGCAGAGTGCGCAATCTAGAATGTTTGGTATAGTTCCAACAACTGACCACACAAATGATTCATGTATGGTTTTTATGTATCACAATGCATCCCTCTTTTTATGGGAATAATAATAATTACTGACAAAAAATTTAATCATACATACATAATGTATGCGTAACATTTTATTTTAAAATAAATATGACATCCTAAAAATTATAATGTAAATAAAATACAAGAATATGTTGAAGTGTTCTCTCATTATACGAGTACTTGTATAATGAGAGAACACTTCAACATATTCTTCGTACATAATATGTGAGACAGGTCAAAACATTGAAATTTCTTAAATTCGCTGATAGCACTTTTTTGTTCTGTTGTCGGTCGCAGTACGAACAAAAAATTGTGTATCTGTGTAATTATACGAATGATGGTTTGAATATGTTAATATATCTAGATCAAAATGGACACCAAACTGTATTACTGTCATAAAAATGAAACTCCACTTCAACAAATATTAAGGGTTGTTTTAATGAGAGGTTTTAAACTAGTCATGATGCATGATACCTTATGGACATTTTGTGCAAGTAAAATCTAATTAGAGCATGAAAAATTAAACTAATGTAAGCAGGCTGTAACGCATGTATACAGATATTTTTACTTCTATATCATCTAATCACATATAGCATACATACTTACATGTATGTATGTACTGTACATAGTAATACATAGTGTATATATATGGTATATATATATGGTATATATATATATATATATATATATATATATATAACGCTATAAAGCAATAAATGTACCGAATTTGCAAGCGTGAACATTCAATTTCCTACAGCTAAAATTGAAAATGGGATGTCGAGAGATAAGGATTGATGGGATAGGGAAACCATATCGTATACGAAAGATGATGATGAGTTTTCAGTATTTGGTTTATTGCATTTTAACCTGTAGAATTGAAAACGTAAATTGAAATGTAAATGAAAAAGTAGAGTTTTGCATAAAATGAAAGAAAAATGTATGCATAAAATTGATTATAAAATTCCCTTTTATGCAGTAACTCAAATCTAATAAAAATTATTTAATAAAGTTTACAATTTTATTAGATTTATCTGTCGAATGTATTTTAGTTAAAAAAATATTTAAATGTATTCTTAGGAAAACTTACATATCTATGCACCTACATAAGAACATAGTTATATTATAGGTACCTATTTGATTGATTGATTTATTATGAACTACTGCGTTAACTAGAGTACCTTCTCAAGTCCAGTTTATTTTTTGGGAATTTTAGGATCTTGCATTTAGGGACGGGAGGTCTCTCTCGGCGAGGCAGTAGTTTCTCTTTTTGTGGATAATTCTGTAAGGAGATGTGTTGGGGTTTTTTCCTGTTTCTTTACAGAACATGCGTGCATTGCTTTCTTTCAGACCAAGCCTCCTTAGGTGCCCCTTCAGCCTGCAATGGCCTGTCAGGAATCCTGTCAATATCCTAAATTGGTTTTTACTACATCTTATACTAGTCTCATACCTCTTTTGGTTATAGTTTCCGCTTCAATAATGTTTGGCAAGATCCTTTCTAGAAAAGTGTATCGAACGAACAGTCGATCATATTTTTTAGTAAATTAGGGTAGAGTGAGCAGGACGCGACATTTCTCGTAAAATTTAAATATCGAGCGTATTAACAAAGTTTATAAGAATTTATCTATTTTAAATGGATGGGAGGACTCGAAGAATTTGATGACAAAAAACCGCTGCCAAATTGATTGTATTAATATATTTTCGTTATTTTGTGACAGTCCTTTTCAAATTATTAGTCGACAGTTCTTTTCAAACATTGTCGCATAATATAGTGCTATGGTGGGGCAAGATGCGACAATTGCAATGGTTTTTAATTTTGTTTTTTCCCTTATTATTTATGAAATATGTAATTGTTGTTTTTATGGAGTCAAACACTAAACAAATGTTTGAATTATGAAAAATCATGTAAAACTTTTAGGATTGGACAGATTCTTCAAATAGTCGAAACAGAATTACGACTACTGGCTGGTTAAAAAAGAATGACTTGTAAAAAATCTTAGGTCATATTTTCTTTTTCTAGAAAAAATAATTGTCAATTTTTGGTGTAATACCATAAATAATATCTTCTTTTATTTGCAACAGATTAATAACGCTGCAGTTATACCTTTGCGATCATGAAAAATTGTGAAATACAATTTTGACTGTGCTCAAATATTGCATTAAAATAAGGAAATTGCTTATTGCTAGCTGCTTCCGAAATCATAATAACGATTTACAACATGCAAATTTTTCCAAATTGTATCATATTAGCTGATGTCTAGACATATTTCTCTTTAATGCAATAAATCATGTATAAAGTTTTTCCCTTGACATCAAACTTTGTTTTGTTGGATATATCTTGAAATGAGTGATGGGAGCATGTGATTATTTGGCGTTAATTTTTGTTTTTAAATGTTTGTACATAGACAGAAAAAAAAGATTTCAGAGTTAAAAATAGTTATTTTGATTTGATTGTAATAAGATCATTATATAGAAATAAACAATAATAATTATAATAATAATCTACAGCTGGGAAGATGTTTTATTTAAATTTAAATGATTATAGATGATGGTGGTATTCACGATTCATTTTGGCTTTCAAACAAAGGGCAGTACAGACTACTAACCTTAATTTTTAATTTTGATAAAACTTAGAGTTGCTTTTCTAAATATTTTATGTATGTTGTCAAAAAAATACGATAAAATTATTACTAACTAAAATGAAGATTTCATAAAAATTTAACCCTTTATGGTTCATACATTTATAATATGAAAGGGTTAAAAAAAAATTTAATTCAACTAAATTTGTTCAGTAAGACATTTTTTATGTTTGCAGTGCATTAATAAATATAATTTTAAAAGTTAACCCTTAAGACAGTTTTCTTTCATCAAAATTACTTACGCTGTTGCTACAAAGAATAAAACATCAAAAAATTGTTTTGTCTAAATTAGTAGTGGCAGAAAATCATAGAACGCCGATTTGAAGGTTTAAATCTTTAAGTTTTAGTACTTAAGATAAACAAAAAATTATGTTTCAATTAACCGAATATGTCAAAATCAAGTAAAAATATTTGTACAAAAATTAACTCATTTTATAATTGAAATAAATTTAATATAATGTATACAATACACGAACATTGTATCTTTAAAGTAGCTATAGAACCAAATAGAAATCTCAGTGTTATAACATATATGTAAGCCAAATGAAATTTTAAAATTATCTCTACCTAATATTTATAGAGTATTTCAATAATAAACATTCTTCAAAACTATACTTACACTCACGCGTAATATACAAACTTTTGAGTACGTCACTGCTTCTTAATGAGCAATTTTAAATATCAAACACCAAACCCAAAAATTATGACACCCCAGTATATGAAACCTTTAAAGGTTTAAAGTTTAGATTAGAGTATACAGTAATACAAACACAATTTATCACATTACTATTTAGTTAATTTATTGCTACATGCAATCGAGTTTCTGGCTATCATTGCAAGGTTGATTTAATAAAATTTTAATTTAACTTAATTTTTTTTTTCTACAAATTCAAATATGTATACCTGTGCCTGTGTTATGAACAACTCTTGTATAAATTTACATTTCATTAGATATTCCTATACCCCTATCCCTTTTCCTATCCGATTTGAAACACATGTAGCATAAAACATAGGTAGGTATACCTACATACATATATATCTGTATGTATATACTTTTTTTTCGATGGGTTTTTATCTCAACACGGATTTTAATTGTGGATTGGAAAATATATTTAATTTTAAACGTGAATGTCCCCAAGGGATATCATGTAATAAACACAAAAATGGTTGAAATTATTGTCAAATAATTAGCTTAGCTTGTCCTTATCTTGGATTAAAACTCTGTCTAACGAGAATTATAATTATTTTTGTTGTTTAGTGTAAGGGGTAACCACTTTGGGCGTTAGGTTTTAATAATTGTAATACTGTACGCTGTAGGTACATTTTGATTAAAACTTCTGCCCCAACAAATTTTTGAAATAAATTGTGTAGAATCATAATAATGGGTTGGTACAGTGTTGTTGTTATTTTTGTTTTGATTAAGTTTTTATTGGGGCATTGCTCTTCATATCAATAACAAGAACAAAATTGTTGGACTTAATTAGTGGCTGAATGTTGAATTTTAATAATTTTTTTTCAAACTGGTGAAATAGAAAAGCGAATGATATAATTGATTTTCAAAATTCAAGGAAGTTGTTAAAATTTTGACGTAGGTATTCACATATGTAATATAAAACTAGTAAAGAAGAAATAACTGGCTACGCCGATTATAATATACCCGTATGATTACTTGTTTATTATCTAAGACTTTGTTCGTTTCTATTTTGTCTCTACAAAAAAATGATTTATTGAATACAAATGATTAAAAAGCCTAAAAAATGACATCAAATTGATTGAACCTGGCATAACTTCATTTTTATATTCTCAAACAGATGGACGGAGAGACTATTAATTTAAACTAGAATTTAAATTAAATTGATTGCAGCGGTATAACAGCAGGCCGTGGAACTTTTTATTCTATTAATTACTATTTGGATTCATTAAAACGAGAGAGTATTTTAACAATTATACTGCTTGGAATGAAAACAGTTTTTTTTTTATTTATTTGTGTTGTTGGGTATTTTTTTCTCTGAATATTATTTCCAGCGATTTTTCATATATGTATTTACTATGGAATATTGGAGCGTATGAAAATGGCTGACATTCGAAAGAAAAATGAAGTTTCAGTTTGTAAAATTCATAATAAATACTAAACGAGATAGACCTAGACATCTATATATTATTTTTGTTAATTATGATATCTAAATGAAATGATGAATGTGCCCCATTTCCGAAAAAACAGTTTATCGCTGATACTTTTTTTAATTTTAAGATTTTTGTTGATTTTTATAATAAATTTTAATTTTATAGTATTGTTTAATTGATATACCGAGACGGCCCTGGATTTCAAATTGTATTTTATACTATTGCGCATATGTGTGTGTTGTAAATATAACTGAGTGAAGACTTTTGGTTAGTAAATATAATTGAGAGTAAATCCGCTTGTTGTAAATATAACTGAGTGATAAATTGGTTCGGTAAATATAACTTCAAATTTTCATACAAAATATTTGGGGTAAATATATCCGAGAGTAAACATAACTAAGTATAAATATAACCGAAAGTCTACTGTATTTCCATATTTCTACATTTACTGTGTGTTCCGCCATATGAGGGATTGTTTCTAACATTTCATAAGCAGGATGTATCATAATAAAGTTTTCATAGAAAAAAATGCATTTCTTCCTATTACATATATTTGAATGGCCCTTCTGAAGTAAATTTGTTAACAGCAGAAATAATATGTCGATGTGTAGGTTTATATGAGATACGATTGTGTATTTGACGGGTGTTATTTTATTGTGGTTGAATTTAATAAGAAAATACGTGTATTCTGTGTTTAATTATTTAACTCAAATATAAAACAGTTATTTTAATGACCTAATTAAATCTTAAATCTAAAAAGCGGGTTAAATTGGATACCCTCAATTTTTTATTTAAATTTTCGAGCCCCACCAATATAAAATATCACCAACTGCCACTGAAAATTACCGTTATTTACCATTACAATACATTTTTGAATTTAAAAAATAAAAAATCCAAAATTAAAATTCGTTCCTGAAGAAGTAAAATTATTATTATTGATTTTAAATTTGTTTTTAACATTTGGGGAATTTCAAGTTTTTATTAAAAGTATAAAAACAACACATTTAAAATGTATTCTTCCAAAACTCTCAAAAATTATTTTTTCTTTTATTTCTTCCTGAGAGCAATTCTTTACCACCTACATATTTTTAGTTAAATGTTAAAATTTGAAGTTAACGAAGTTTTGCAACATTTTAATAATGTACAGAATTAATTACTGTCAAATGTCAGTTCTTTATAATAAATGTGTCAGAATTAGAACAACCCGATGTTTCGTAAAATTATGTAAAATATTGTTCTACATAACTTTTGTTACATAATACGAGTCGTACCCCGTTTTCAGTAAAATATATACATATAGTTATGTTGTATCTACAATATATTTACATATGAAAACAAAAATGCATATATATATATATATATCCCATTCATTGTTTTTCCTGAAAACAATTGCTGAAGTTTATCGATTTGCTGTTGTAAGCGAACAAAAACGCGAATCTATACCCGAGAACAATAAGAAAGTTCGTAAAACTGAGAGATTATGAAGAGGCTTATAGACATAGACTGCTTTCTGGATTCTAAAGATATTCCATTTGAAGGTTTTATAATGAATCGGCTCGGCTGACTTTAAACAACAGAGAAATTATATTGAGCTATTGAAGCTTTTCAGCATTTGTAATAAAACATTGAATATTCGTTTTTTACAATGAAGTGGCAGTATTTTTTTTAATATAAATTAAATTAAATTGTAGATTAAAATTTTGTATGCAATGATCTCATCTCACCTCATATTTTTTTTTTTAATCTGCTTCAATTTTATCATAAGATTAGTCCTACAGTTCAATTCTTGTTATTTATTTTATATTAAACAGATTTCATATTGCAAGAATGAACTAATAAATTTCTAAAAAGTCAATTTCACGTTTAAATCGGCAGCTACCAACCTAAACAACTGTAACGCCGAATCAAATTTACCCCATATCTTTCTATAATAAAAGAAAACTAAAATCATTTTAACTTTTATCCCTTTGAGAATAAACAGTTTCATCGTTCAACCGTTGCTTAAATTAGATCGCCTTAGATTGAACCCCGAAATTTTCTCGAAAATAATTTTCCCTAGTTGGGACAACTTTCAATTTGTTGTTTGTGACGGGTAAAGTTAATTTAAATGTATTTTAACAGGCAAATTAGTTTTAATTTTTATTTGATACAGGCAGGTAGGTAATAATCAATGCTCTAGTCTAGTAGTAGGTTGTATGTATGTAGGTATATATTGGTATTTAAATTCGGTTAATTTTTTAATTTTATTTATTTTTTACTATTTTGATTTTTCTTTTAAAATTTAAACATAATTAAGATTAATTTGATTGTCACAAGATAGTGCGTGAGACATATATATTTTTAAAATACTCAGTTGCGATTGCGATAATTTCTGATTGCAACGAGTAGTTCAGTCTACACCTACAGTATATTGTTGTACGTAAAGTAGGTATTAGTGAGAATTAAGATGCGATACATTTTTGAAATATGCTTTTTGAGATTGGTCTTGCAAATTATTTCTGCGACTATTCTAAAGAATATGTCTTTAAAGACACCGGCGCCAGAAGTAGTTAATCGCAAAACGATTCTTAGGTATACCAAATATACTTTACTACTTCGCGGGTGACTGGTCTGTGATCCGAATAATTAAATTTCTAATAACTGACTCAGAGTAATATTTATTTATTATTAAAAGTATCGAAAGATTTAAAAATAGAACAGATTAATATTAGATATTTTGAGTATAATCAAGGAAAGGGCATGGGGCATGTTTTTTTTCAGATGCAAACTTAAAAAGGCTTCACTAAAAACCCACATTTGAATGAATTTCTTACTGTTTTTCACGCTCTTGTTTACTGAATTTTGTGTGCTAATTGATGAGCGTCTGCTGGTGAAGTGAATTTATTGGATAAGTTTAGTTGTCAAATGCAAGAAATTAGTTCAGTGCATTCAAACACTTTTGTCTATGTACATTTTACATATGTATCTTATACGTATTTAATAACAAAACTGTACATTGTTAGTGGATATTTTTTTGTATTTTAAGGTTCATATATTTTAAAAGTTGAAGATTAAATTGTTCTGATTTTACAGATAAGTAATTTACTTAAAAAGTGGCTTTATTACCTTCACTCTTTTATATAATTAAAAAGGGCAAACTTTATATCCTAAAATTTTTTTTTAATCTTCTAATTTTATTTTGCATTAAATTAACAATTTCTTGAATTCTTTTTGACTAGAGGGGTGAAAAGGAAGAGACAATAAAATGTAAAAAAATGAAGAAATGACTATATTTACTAACACTACTGTGTTAGTAAATATAGTCAAAGTTAAATTTCATTTTTAAAAATGTTATGACGTTCCGATTTTTATTGGATATTACTGATCGATTTTATTTTACCGCGGGCATACATACATATATAATGTTGAATGTCGATAAGTTTTAATATTTTCCTATGTATGTTTGTTGTAGATATCTATACTAGTTATATAAGTATATGAAAAAAATATGACAATATGACTTCTGATATATTTTTATATAAAATGTCCTACGACTCATATATATATATATATATATATATATATAATTTCGTTATTATCCAGGAGATCATATTTTTTGTTAGTTAGAAGACATCTAGCATTAGTCATTCGTTTATTTAGAAGCACAATAAACGTTTATTTTTCCTTGTGTACAAAATGTCCAATTATTGCGCTGAGTACCCAATATATATCATAACTGTCACTTTGGTTGTTGATTCAAGCAAAAAGAAAAGCGAAAAGTTTCCTTCATTCCTTCATTGGTTTATCGTTTAAGCCCAAAATACTTTCAAAAAAGAAAATGGTATTAGTTTAGAAGAAATTGAAAGCGATTGAAAAATTGAGTTTAAAATTTGATTTCCTCTATTGATCGGTTTTCGTGGATAATTTATTTTTAAGCGAAGGGTGTCGTGTTTCATTTTGAAAAAAATATCGTGATAAGCAAAAGAAGGTATAAAACTCTCTTTCACATGTCGTAGAAGTAGGTACATTAATGGAATTGGCATAAACATATTATTTTACGTGCCGGCAGCTACCAATCAGGGTACGATGAGGAGACGGCTTTTTGTGTGTATAAAAATCACAAATAATTTGTTTTTCTTTATATACATATATACATAAGTATAAGAAACTTGTTTTTCGATAGTTGATGATGGAATTTCGATGCAGCATAATCCTTCAAACATTTCCCAGTGGAGTTATGTCCCGTTTATTTTATACATAATATTGCAGAATGTATGTTATATATTTTAGACTTTTATGCAGTGTTAATATTAAAATAGATGCTTTAAAAAATACACTTGACATACATACATACATATGTACATAATTTTAAAAGTTGGCTCTTATTGTTAAAAAATATGGAAAACAATTTTTAAAATTGAAATTATTATCCAAATTGAAGACATGGCAGGAGAACTGTACTTTCACATCAATAAGAAAAAAGTTGTTTTTTAAATAATTTTTATCAAAAACCGCTCAGAATGAAAAAGCTCATCTTTAATGCATTTAAGGGAACATTATCTACTATACATTGCGTTATAACGTTTTGAGTAAAAATTTCAAAATTCATTGTAAAAAATAAAAAAATTAAATGAAAACATCTAAAGATTGATCATATTGTCATTTTGTGTGTCATCTTCTGTATTTAGTTACGTAGACAAATAATGTCAAGTAGGGTTAGTTAATTTTTGAACCTTTCTGAACAATTACATATAAATATGTACATATGTAGATAGTATTAAAAATACAACACACGTGTTGTCATTCGATTACATTTTCAGTTCTATGTTATTTGAACTTCAACGAATACAAGCCATACATACATTATTATTATTATTAAATTCAATTATGATTTACTAAATTAAATCTATAAATTTGAAGAGCATTGTCATACATTTTTAGATTTACCATATTTATGTATGAAATCTGGTAATTTGGCATATTTTACACTATTTTACTAAATTTCACGAAAAAATAAGGTTTTTCTCCGCTTTTTAAACGGGCCTACCATCTGATCATCTCTTTCTTTGAAGAAATATTAAGTTTTTTCTATCTCCTGAAGAATTTTTAAAATAAGGGTTAGGGCTTTTGACAAATAACCATCGATATGTATGTGATAAAGTATTTTGTTGATGGAAACGGGTGTATCACATAACCACTTGTCAGCCTTTTAACTAAAACATATATCATGTAGCAATTGTAGTATACAAAAAATTCCAAATTATGTTGTTTGCCAATTTAAACTCCAAATTTAAACTTTTTAATTCAGTTGGTAGCATTAATGTCGAAACACTAATTCAAATAATCCCTTCTATATACTATAGTTGTATGAGTATTTAAAGTAGTTGGGAAGCTTTACAAACTACTTGCTCGTCCTATACATCGAATATTGTGTATATCTATACTATGGACGAATGTAGATACAAAAACTATATATGTACAATGTACATATGTATGCGACTGTACACTTAGTAGTAGAAGAGAACATTACCATTAGTATCATTTTCTCTACTAAATATTAAAGTAATCCCAAACAAAACCAAAAATAATAGATCAAACGTATTGTGATTATGTTTTTTGTTCAAGTTTGTTTACGATTTAAACAATAAAATTAAATGGTTTGTAATAATTTTTTTGTTATTTTGCAGACACCACACTTGAAAATTGGAATAATTTACGTTGAGTATTTCCAAAAAGAGCCAAAAATAATTTCTGTTAATATTCGGGTTATGTACATTACATAACTATTGTTGAACAGAAAATTTTACCATAGTAAGCCAAAATGAGAATGAACGATAATACCGCCATATCCAAAACTCGTATGATAATAACAAAAGTCCACGTACTAGAACTAGAGGTACATAAAATAAAGTCGAATTGGGTGGACAATTTATAGGTGGGTGGAAATTGTTGGTATATTTAAAATATTTGTGGAAATTTTAAAAATACAAATAAAATGTTTTACAAGTAGTAAAAATACTATAGTTCGTTTAGACGTAATAAGTTTGTAGCATATATGTATGCTTAATTAGAAATTATAAATAAGACATACATATACGCTCTTATCACTTTATCATTCAGAATAGGGATAAACAATTAAAATTTCATTTTTGATATAAATTAATATCAATCGAAGTATTAACTCTAGTCATGTACTGCCTACATACAAATTTGATAAATGATCTCTCTGTTACATTTGAGTTTTCAATTACGGGGTTTGACTTTGGGCCAAATGATTTAGATTCCACTTAAAACTTTAGATCTAGGGCAGTGGAAATCCGCTCATTGGTGTCCTTTGCCCATCACTGCGTGTGAAGTAATAGATTTCTTTCATTTATGGTTTTAATGTAAATTTTGTATTACTTAATTGTGTTTAACTTTAAAAAAAAAAAACTAAACAAAACTATACAAAACAAACAGTAGGGAAAGTTTTGTAGTCCTCCTTGGAAGCATTTTTAACCAATGATTAGATTGAATTATATTGCTATCAATCATAATATTAATTAATTTGACTTGAATATAATCTTTCATTGCACCAAAATATTGTAATTATCGTCAAGTATATGTACCCCCATCTTTTAAAAGGGTAATTCTTGTCTTATAAATCATTTTGTTTCTTTCTGCTTTTGTGAATCTCAGCAAAATAGTTAACTATATATGATTATATGTTTGAGAGAATATATACATATATCTTCGTATGATTTCATTGGTGCGAAATTAGATGTTCATCTAAGCTATATAAATCTTCTTGAGAAGTCTTTTCCATGACGTTGTTTGGTTTCCGTTTTGTATAAATGGTGTGTGCTATTTATTTGTGGAAATTGCACCATCTGCTTAAAAGCACTTTTACTGATATACTAAATTTTTTTTTATATTATTTTCAGAGAGCTTACGGGATTATTTTAGTAAATTTGGTGAAATCACAGAAGTTATGGTTATGAAAGATCCGACAACTCGACGGTCCAGGTATGTTATTGTTGTTGTTTGCTATTATCTAAGTTTCCATTTAAGATCATCTGCAATTTCTCAATAGATTCCATAATTCACATTCATACAATGTCTAATTGCATCTTAATGTATGTAACTGTATAACTACTATATGTATGTACATTACATATGTACTATAGTTGTGGCTATTTAAAACGTATTTATCTTAATGCGATGCTTTTGAATTGAGTTTAAAAGTAGTAAATGCTTAATGAGTAGATAGTCAAGAGATATATACTCGTATGCATGTATGTATGCATATAAATGTGAACAAAGTAAATAAATTCTTGAAATTGTATTTGATTGAAAATGTGTTGTGCATTTTTGTATTTTGTAGTTAGTTACCAATAAAAATAATTACTTTTGACATACTAAACATGTACTAATATATTAGCATGCAATTTTATGGTTTTAATTATTCATTAGTTAGAGCAGTGGCTCTAAATCTGGATGCCGCGAACTCCGTAAAATAAATACGGAACATTTACGATGGCTTATAAACAATACCAGCTAACTTATTTTTATGTACTTTTCAGGAGACAGTAAACACTTTATAAAAACCTTATTGTTTCGTATAGCGTATTGAGTTTGGGGATGTCAAACATTGTAAAAAAACGAAGTTTTTAAAATAAACTTTTTGTGATAATTTTACCATAGTGCAGGGTTGGATAAACATCAATTTTATGCAATAAAAAAAATCGGTAAAAATGAGTAAGCGGGTATTGTATATAAGCCATCGATATACTAAATTCACACAAAATTTAAAGAATTTTTTTGAGGTTGCAAAGTCCTTTTGTATAAATTTTAAAAATTACTTTTATTATGTATATAAGGGAAGAATTTGTCATATTTTATATTAGGGTACTGTCACCTAAATCACTGAATTAGAGTACATAAAATATTTCAATATAAATGTTAATTTTAAATAAAAATTAAATTCAGAAAATTTTTAATAAAATTAATTTTAAGTGTGATTGGAAAAATAATAAGTAATTGGAAAAATAATACAAGCTTAGGTATGTTAGTTTGTGACTAGGTCCTCAAATACTATGAAATAAAAATGATCAATTTTACTCTCGAAAACTCGAACAGTTTCATTTATTTGTTTTTTTTCGTATATTTTAACCTTAAAATGTATTAAAATATAATTTGTCTATTTATAGATATTAGAACAACATTTCAATCAATTTTTGGATTTCATAGAAAAAATCGCGCAGTAATTGTGTAATGTGTATGCTTGATAACGAGTTTAACTTTTTTTTAAAACATATTTTGAAATTGATTATCATTCATGCTATATTTATTCTTAGGCTGTGTTTTTTTGCTACATACTTATAAATATTTTGTATTATTATACATATATGTATGTGTACCTAATGTGTTTTGTTTACTGTAAAATATACGCTATATATGTATAGTAGATATATGTATTAGGATTATAAATGTAGTTTTAATTTATTTGTAGTAATAGATTTATCCATATTTTTGCTAAAAGTAATACATCATCTATAATATCGAATTATAATTATTCTGTTCGAGTTTTCTACTGTATACCAATTTCATAGTGTTTTGTTTTTTTTGTTAGTTGTATAGGCAAATGCATAGGTATTCAAACGGAAAATAATTTATTATTTTAAAATTGATCAATGTATTTTTAAGCCGTGTAATAAATGAAATTTTTAGTTTTTATTACGATTACAACATTTTAATACAGTTGCCGAATTAAGATATTAATTTTTTAATTTGATTGATAAGCACTAATATGTGAAAAGATAAAGTGAAAGTTTTCAATACCATTTAATACATATGTATTCTTATATTGGTATATATTAATATACCAACTACCAATAGAATATCAACTATATAAATGGTTCTGGGGGAAAAGGTTCAGCGTTGAAAAATTTATGCTGAAATTTCTAATCGATTTTATAAATTTTAAAATAACAAAAAATATTTTTTTAAATTAAAAAATTTGTAAAAACGGAGGGTTAATTTCTATTCTTTTATTTTTGAGTGGTCATACAATTCAAGCTGCATTTCGTAAATTTCTTTTTTATTCGTTTATCTCTGAGATATCATTCCTATTTATAAATACAATTTACAATTGAATGAATCTTAAGAAAAAACTCAATTTCCCTCTTTGTTAACTTTATAATAAATAACGCTCTTTCTGAAGTCGGAAACAATATCGAAAGTTTAGACATTTTCATTTAACCTCGGCAAATTCAATATTCTTTTATATAAATAAAGAAAACTTAGTGAATATTCTTCAATATAAGCAATATACATATACATATGTACAATTGTACATAAAAGTACAGTACATATTTATATATATCTATTCCTTATATATGTATGTAGATGAACTGCACAGTAATAACACTGCATACAGATCTATGTTGTCTATGTTGTGTTTTTTCTTCTTCTGTTTATAGTATGAACAACCTGAGGCACTTTTTCAGCGACAGTGTCTTTGCCGAAAGAAAAATAAGACACTCCAACTGTTTCACAGAAAAATACAAAACAATGTTATATTAAAATGTTAGCTTTTCTTGATGTTGCATAAATTGAAAGGCTGGAATGGCACAAAATGTCAGAGAGTAGCACAATCTGATCCAATATACATATACATATTTACATGTATAAGAAATAATATATTTTCTTCGCGTGAATGGCAGGAACAAACCAATAAAAATATTGTAACTACTATATACAAAAAATATAGGTACGTATACATCCATACATACAATATACAAACACATATAAAAATCAATAAAGATTGTTTATTAACACTTTATCAATATAGAATATTTATTTACTGTTATTTTTATCAATTCACATCAGAGATGAAATCAGGTTGACGTTATGGATTTTTTTCCTTTTCTTTAAAATTTTTGCATCCACTATCAGTATGTGTATATACATAGGTATACAATACAAATATACATATATATGTATAGTTTCTCTTCGTTCTTATAAGCAAATTATAAAAAACGATTTTTCGCTATTTTCATTGCGTTTTTATATTTTATTAGAATTAGAATTAAACATTGGCAACATTAACGAAGCTACCAACCGTCTAGGTAGCTTCATTAATATTGCCAATGTTTAATTCAACAATCTAAACTAAACTATTAGATGGTTCTGCAAAGAGATGAAAATGTTTTCTTCATCAAATTTTTATTTACAATAATTTTTTTTAATTCTCGATATATGTATGAATCTACAGTGTACTCGTATACTCGATTTCGAACTAAATAGGGTGAGAATCGAGCTCTATCTATTACTCCAAAGATAAGGATACGAACTGAACAATTTTAACCTCTGAAGTGATTTTAACCGACTCTGAAGTGATCATCATCATGCGGTTATTCGTCGTTTTGTGTATTCACAATTTTTTATTGACCTACTGTTTCTTAATTTTTAAAAGGATCCTCAGATGTTCATTCCAATAAAAATTCCTACAATATGTTAAAATATTTATATTGACTTGGAGTCCAACTCTCTTAGTAATCATTTATAACAATGTGTCGATCAAAATAATTTCTTTTAAGCATGGGTATTGTGTGCTTTAGATGGCTTCTAGTAGTTACAAGTACATATTGCATTTTTTTACATAAATATCGTATAATTAAAGAAAAAAAATCTTTATTATTATATAATACATACACTACATACATACTTTTTTCTCTTTAGACTATAAAACTCTATAAATTAATTCCCGGTATACTTTTATTTGACTGTAAATCACGTTTTGTAATAGGTCTAAATTTATATCAAACAATAAAAGTATTTTTACAGAGAAAAAACTACAGCAAAGATTAATTTCCAAGATTTAGATAAAAAAACACACATTTTTTTAGTTTGAAAAACAAGCGTCAAGCGCCCTCTATGTAAATATTCTATGTTCTACAATATAACAGTACAGAAGTATCCTATTATTATATGGAGTGCGGACGGTCCTAACCATGCGCAATGTCTATGACTATGGAATATAAAGATATCTGTAGGTATTTATACCAACAGGGGTAGATATTTTTATGTGGTTGACTACGTTAAATGATGACAATACAAAATTTAAATCAGTTCAAATAAATGGTTTGGTGGAAATGGTACTTCATTGGGTATAAACTATAAATAAAAGCTATAAAGTGTTATTAACCTTTATATAGATTATTTGTATATATTCATTCCCTTAAAATGTCATATCAAAATTTAAAACTTTAATTCTCAAGTAAAGATTATGTGATTTGATTACATTTTATTTTTCTTTTCAAATTTAGGATCCGTTTGGGATTACAAATACGAAAATCATGGACATTTTTCATTGGCCTTTTCAACAAATTTAGCTTTTTCATTCAAAATAAATGGAAAATTCTTCACTTTGTGTATCTTTACCTTTATAATATGTAGTAAAACGATGTAGTCTATTTTCTCCAAATCAATAAAACCCATTTTTAACCCAAATTTTTTCCCAAATTTTCCTATTTTTGTTTTCATCTTGTCGATAACTATGATCGATATTATTAATTTTTGTAAGATGTTGTTGTTTTAAAAGAATGATAGTTTTTTAGTTTTATCTAGGATAAGTATTGAAAAAATGATTTGTATTTAATTGGAGGTTTTGAATTAATTGGAGGTTTTGAATTTTAAAGTAAATTTAAATTTTAAACGAGACAATTTATTGTTTTTGATTTACTTGATATATACAAATATAAGTTCAAAATGAAATATCCACATAAATCCGCGGATTTCTTTTTGAATGTCCAAAATTATAAATAACAAATTTGTACTTTCATTAGAAAGTTCACATTTAAATTAGCTCATTAGCTTTATATTTCCGTAGCCAAGCCAGGTTCAGACAAGGACATCTAATACATACATAATCTAATTCGAATAAATGGAAATCATTCATGCTTTTGTACCTATTGTTGACTAGAATATACATGTTTTTGTTTATTTTAAAGTTTATTAACTGATAAAGTTTTTAGGTTTAAAATATTTATATATATTTCTGTACATCATTCCTCCATAAGTTTTTTTCCAATTTTTAAGTTTTTTTTATACTAAATTAATTAATTAGGTATAGCTAACGTTTTACTGGCAAAACCTCATATGTCGCAACCAGATATTTTAAAAGCTTTAAGGCGCAATTTGAATCCTCAATCGTGCTATATACTAATATAAATATAATACAACTAGAAATCCCTAGTGGAAGAAAACACGAAAAATACGTTTTTTACAAAAAAAATGATTTTACTCATTTACAAATCGAAACACCCTAGACATCACCATAACCAATCAAAAACAAATTCAGTCTTCTAGCTCAACGGGTTCTTGAGTTATCGTGCGAACGAGCGAACCGATCAAAATTTGAACTACTTTTTTTGTTGCAAAACTCAACTCATGACGAAAAAACACGAAAAACATTTTGAAAATTCCTACATACAACCATAGCTTCTACGTATATACAGTAGTGGAAGCAAAAACCAGGGACCTCTTTTTATTTGTTTCTCTATAACCATTCATGTGAGCGCTTTCCAATAAAGCACAAATAAATAAAGTATATACTCAAATGAAAAGCAGTGATTACAAATAAGCTTAAACACTCAATAAACTTGCTGGTGCGCTTGACAAATGTTATATAATTTTTATTTTAATAACCAGTTTCATTTATAATTATATATTATACATATATTCATATGTACAATGTAAATACATACATATATATATGATACAAAATAGTGGAAGTGGTACAACATAACAATAATAATGCATCCAGATTTATATAGTCACGCGTATACATAGTGAATTGATTTGTTTTGAAAAGGGTATTATTTTCAATAAAACAATGGAAAACTTTACCCTTTTTTCTTGATGAACACAGGCTCATAGTCACTTTTCTCAATAACTTTATTGATTTAAAAATTTCTTCACAATGAACCATTTGGATCGTTTAAAATAAAAACAAAGTCTGCACCTAGTACGCTTGCTCACAAACTTGTGCATAGCATAGCATAATATTTCGGGAAAAATCGATTTCGATGTTTTTCTTTCTTTGCTAAACTAGGTAAATTAAAATGGTGTTTTAAATGGTATACATTAGCAACTATTTATATACATTTTGTTTATTTACTCTTTTTATTTATACAATTAGACATACAAATGTATGTATGCAGTTATAATTCATATATGAAGCGTTTCCGTTCGCTGATTAGCCGAACTTAGACAATAAGTTTTTATTTTGTGGTTTGTATCTTAAAATCTTTGTTACCTCTATAAAATTTCCAGTATGAATTAAAGATACATATGTGTATGTATATATACTTTTCTTCGCTATAGTTATACACATTAATTTATTATTGGTTAAACTTTAAACAGGAGAATATCCGATTTCATATATAATATCCTTTCAATCCATTTACCATTTTTGTGGGTGACAGTGACAGCTGTGGCGGGGTTATGCATGCATCAAAAGTTTATGGCTTCAATATATCGTCATGAAACAAAAATATTAAAAAATTGATTTTTATTACCTATAGTATATTTATCTATGTACACTATTTGATATTCTTATTTTCAGAGATGAATAACTAAATTTTTGTAGCGTGGGGTATTCCGCAATAACCAATGGTAATAATTGATTTATACAAAATTCCTATCAAAATGGTTCTTTTTTTAATAATATAATTTTTTGTTGCTATATTCATAATTGCAATAAAAGTATTTTCAATTGTTTTATATGAAAATAATTTAGGTATTATATGTATGTAGAAGTATCTATATATGCACCAACTACAGTAAAATTCCTCTAATTCAGACTAGACTGGCGGGGGGGGGGAAGGTCATTCTTAATTAGAGAAAGTTTGAATTAGTGCAATTTTTTATGGTATGAAATGTTTTCTTTTAAATTCAAACATTTAATGTAGAAAATTCAAAAATGTCAAAAATAAATAAAAACAATTCATTTAAAAAACAAAAATAAAATACTTCACAGTATATATAACAATGCAGTAAAAGTAAAAATAATATGATATATACAGCGCTGTGGAAAAAAATAGGTGTAAGGCCGGTCGTCCACTGCATGCGTTTTCATACGAATTGCGTTCATCAGAAATATGACAAATATATGCGAATGATCCAAACACACTGAAATGCGATATGTATGCGATACAATTTGTGCGTTTTCGTCCGTTTCCATCACAACTGCGAACTATCCCATTTTGAAGGGATTTTTCTTTTTCGTCCGAATTCATGCGAATTTTGACATAATTGTTTAATGAATTTTTAATTCAAACGAATTGGGTTTTGTTATTTTACGACTACGAATAATTGTGTTAATATTTAAATTTGTTAGTAAAAAAAATAGTGAACATTGTAAAATTAATTAATTTAATACATGTAATTCGGACGAAAACGCATTCTGTGGACGGATACTAACATATGCGAATTGTTTCGAACTGGTACGTCACATTTCTGATGAACGCAATTTGTATGAAAACGCATCTAGTGAACGACCAGCCTAAGGCATATTTTGTATGAAAAAGTCATACATTCCACATTTTTTTTAAAAATCAGTCATTAATTTTTTTTTTGGCTGTCACGATCCATTTTATTCCTATAATTCAGAAAAATTTCTATAATTCAGACTACCAGTTTGAATTAGAGGAAGACAACCTATAATTAAGACTGAATTAGAGGAAGTCTGTTTTATAGAATTTTTAATTAGAGGAATTTTACTGTATATGTATGTATAAAGTACATTACATGAACCTACGTAACATATAGAGAGATTGTACAATATTCATATAATGTAAACCGTTTTGATTTTGGTCTCGTGCGCTTGTTTACATGCGTTTGAACCATAGTTATACAAATACATAATTTTGTTTTTCGTATGTACATATGGATTTTCAAATGAAAAACTTTGAAAATCAATTTATATCCACATATGTTTATAGATTAGTGTTTCCTTTTTTATATCCTTATTTTTCCCGATTTAGAAATCTTTTAAATAATATAAATTATTGATTTTTGATGGTTTACCTTTTACTGATGACTTTGTTGCATATTTTATGGAATATGTAAGTTTGTATAATCTTTGAAATTCCTTGATATACTTTTAATGGTTCAATTAAATTTACATACATATGTATGTATGTATATGACCTACTTGGTCATTTTATTTGAGTTTTTATCACAGTTAACAGTTTTTTTACTATTTTTTCTTTACGAAGATTTCCAGGGTCAAATAAAATTTCATTAATTAATTTATTAAATATGGATGTCCCAAGCATTTCTAATTCGATTGTTTTTTTTGGAAATCTTTGAAGCTGGATTAAGTTAGATATAATTTGTTAGTCATCCATTGATACATACCAGAGTAACTGATTCTACAATATTTAAGCGATTCATCCTTCATATAAATCAAATATTGAAAAGCAAAAGCCTTAAAGTACAGAATTCTCAAATATATATTAAAATATCGATTTATTTCCGAACCCTTCAATTTATTCTAAAAACAAAAACTACCATCGAATAAACAAAACAATATTAAGTGACTAGTTTGTCCCATCTATTGTGGTAATCTTCTATAAAGTACCAAGTGGCCGCATAAATTAATCCTTGCAATAGTTTAGTTTGTGAATTTTGTTGTCTCCTTTTAATAATAAGATTAAACATAAGTAAGAATACTAATATATGAAGTTTTCAAATTCAATTTAATCCTCAAAGTACCTATTTACCATAAATGCTCTTTGATAACAATATAAATGAAAAACTTTTGTGGTGTAGGTGTGTATATGTATATATATATATATATATATAGTATACCCACATATACCCATAGTTATAGATAAGAGTCTAGCTAGAGTCTATTTTCGCAGTTGCGCTTTTACAAAATTTAAATTGCAATTTTGATTGCAATAAAATATATTTTTGGTTGCAAATCACTGTAAATATTTAATAAATCGCTTAATTCTGAAAAAAGAGAAAAGGATCACTGCTTTCTGTACTGTTTATCATCCTATATAAATAAACATGAACAAAATATAATAATATAATAATTAAAAATTAATGCCTAACAAACATAAAAACTTTTTTTCATTTACCGTAAATTGTATATCGACAACACTACATATATATGCATTGTTAAATAGCTTTTATATACATATGTACATCAAACATACCTATCATACATATCAAAAAGCCGCAATATTTAAAAAAAGTAATCTATGATAATTTCATTTAACATAAAAATCATTAATCTAATGGTATCTTTACCATGTTCTTTTTTTATTTTCAAACATGATCATATCTACAGTACAGTACAGTACAAGATGTACAATGTACATACCTGTGTCCTAAATATTCATATTATACATAGAAACGTTTTTCAGCCTGAATTTCCGCTACCAAACCTCAAAGTTGGTCTTGTATGTATATAGATATTACATTATTGGGGGAGATTTTTAGAGGTAATTCTATTTAATTACCCTCGTGGCCAACATCCTCACAACTTTCGCGTGGGATATAACCGAAAACAGTTTTAGGATAAGATTTCATGTTCAGACAGTTAAAATTGTTAAGTCCTATGGGGATGATTTTGCATTATATTCTTTGACTCTGGGGATGCTTACAGTTACTGAAGAAAATGAGGTTTTTTTTATTGTATAATTATTGTTTAAATTTGTAAGGGTTTAGGATTTAGACCCAACAAATGTACAAAATATATGGTTTTTGAAGAACTTCACATTAGGAATAGGTACCTGCTTATAAAAATAGTTTACATAAAGAAAACATAATACATACCTTAATATTTTATTATTGAAAAAAAAAGCTCTAAACAAAAAATAGAATAAATTTATTTCGTGAATAAAAACAAAGACACATCCCATTCGTTTATTGAGTAATAAAATTCGTGCAGAGCTTTTGTCTTTATCATCATCAGCTGAATATTTTTCATCGACTATATATTGTAGACATCAGAATAATAAAAACCATTTTTAAGCTAATATTAAATATGACCATTTTAGGACAGCCATCCTTTAACCCATTACGGCTATTGAGTAGAATAATATCCAAAAATAGGACAATCTTAGAAAAAATCTAGCTGGAGCCATGTGAGGGGTATCGCGAATTGATTTTCATGGACAGGTAGATGAAGGATAGGTTTACTCAAAAATAATTTGGGGTCATATAAAGGGCTTACAAAATCGGAAAAATTGCACGAAAAGGGCTCTGGAAAATTGGGGGACTGGAAAATCGAAAAACCCACTTTGTGCCTAACAGCCTTAGATGTCCTCTATCTAATGAAAATATATTCACGTGGGATCAATCGCTTAGGCTACAAGTATGATTTCATGACAAAATACCCAATTCGATGTTAGAAAGTTCTAAAAATAGTAGAAATGCTGGATTATATGTCATAAATAAACTAACCTTAAAAAGTATCATGCCTTGACGGGTTTACAAAATCGGAAAAATTGAACGGAAATAGCTCTGGAAAATTGGGGGACTGAAAAATTCGAAAACCCATTTGGTGCCTAATAGCCTCAGGTATTCTTTCTGTTCACACTTACTACACGATTTCGTGTATTTGATAAAAATCTTGATAAACAGGGTATTAAAATGTCAAATATCCATAATTTTTGTGATATTTGCAGGCCTAGTAAACAAGAGTTATATTTATAATGTAAAAATATATTCATTTAAAAAGCGAGAACAAATAATTCTTCGGTTGAAGGTTGGTATTTCGTGTACTTTAAGTCAACACAACCGCTATTAACTTCATCTGTGAGAAAAAAATTGTGAATAAAGTCATCGCTGGATTCTTCACAGTGCAAAAAATATCTGGCATTGAACTTCAAGCCGACAAACACATCCAGATGCTGTCTTGAAGTGAATTTTTTCCACTGAGCCCGCTGGCGATGGGATTTTTTTCGTAAATATAGAATTTGAAACCGAAGAACGTTCATAAACGGTGCGTGTCACCACGGTGCGGCATTACTCAAAATCGTGACCCCTTGAGTAATTTAGCTGATACAACAACAAGCACCTATAAAGAATAAAAAAATTCTATAAGTATTTTTAATGTACTTATATACCTACTAAACCTTTAAATAAATTATAAGTGCAAATATAGACCGTATTGAAATTTGTATAGAAATTATATTTAAATATTACATAATAAAAACATTAATTGCTTTCAAAATTTTGAGTTTAGAATTTTCGGCTCTTGTCGGGATAAAGTCCACCCCCGAAATTAGTTTTGGAGTTATCGACAAAACGCTCTTGTTGGACTGACTTTACATAGTTATTATACAAATAATCCCCAAACATATTCATGTCATGATTTTGATTTGAGAAAGTTAGGCATTCATAGTTTTCATGTTATTTATTCAACCTACCATTCAACTGAAATATTTATTATAAATTTTGCAATATGAAGATTTTTTCAATCTAATCCCAAATGAATTGGTTTGACGTATTCAAATAAACGTTCACAATTTATGCGGAGTATTTATATTTTAGTTGAAAGTGTGAATGTTTAATAGCGTATCAATATATTTAAGTCATATAAAGTCAATAAAGTGTTAAATCCTGACGACGACTACGATTTATATGGTAAATTCTTCCACAAAGATTTTATTATATCTTTTGAAAATTATTACTTTTTTTTATATTGAATCTTCAGAAATATTTTCTCGTATTTACATTAGCCAAATATTATTTTGAGAAAGCTATGTTATGTATGGGCTAACAAGACCTTTTGCTTTATGAATTGAAAACTTTTAGCAATTTTAAAATTTGTATGTCTATAAAATTCTAATTTACATACATTATTATGACTTATAGGTTAACCAATTACTTTTCTCAATTTCGTAAACGAATAATGCTTTTAATCTTAAGTTAAAAGGAAATAAACGATAACCGACCAAATGGGTCAGTTGAATGAGTGGTTGTCTTTGTAGTGGGAGGTCCCGAGTTCAAGACATGTTGGATTGCACTTAAAAACAGTCTAAATAGTTGCAATTATATCAAGAATGGCAATCCTTAAAAAAGAGTGACGGTGAAATGGCGAGCATTTGTAAGGTTTCCATAAAAGAAAACACATCAAGTGCTGCAGTTATTCCACACAAAAAGAGATTGTCATGTCAATTGAGATAAAATGTTAAACAGTACATTAAACAGTACATTCAAACCGTGGAATAACTATGGACTCAAAAAAAGTGGTCTATGTTTGGTGCAATAAGGGCTTAAACCTAACCTAAAAGGAAATAATTATTAAAAGGAATTATTTTTTTGTTGGAGTGTATAAAATTCAAAATATTAAACTTTACGTATTATTATTAGAAAAGAATGGAGAACATCAATTATAGAGTTGTAATTGTAACTATTTAAATTATTATGCATCAAAAACATCGATCTATTTACAATTTGGACCTTTTACTTATTACATTAATTAAATGTATAATTTGTGGTATATTAAATGCTGGTGTCATCCAGTATAATGTTTGCCGGGATCCTTATGCTTGAAAAACTTCAAAGTGAAATTAAGGAAATTCCTAGTTATAAGTAGAAACAAATTTTTAAGTCTTTTGTATGGAAATTGGAGAAAAAGGTAAGGGAATTTTGTACATAATCAATATCAAAATGAATATTTTTCTCAAAACTAAAAATATATAATGCTTGGCTTTGGTTCATCATTTTGCACTTTGTAGAAATGAAAATACATATATAAAAATATTGAGGGTGAAAGGGAATTTGTTTATTTGGAAATAGAATTTTTTATAAATAGCTGAACGCATTTTTTGTACATACAAGTACATATACATATATATTATTCGTTCAAAATAACACGTGAATTACAAAATCATTTTTAAAGTCCACATAATTAAATCTTCATCATATTAAGAATGTTCAAATCACTGTTATAATGTATTTGTACGACCGACCAAATGGCTCAGTGGTAGAGGTAATGCCTTTGAAACGTGAGGTCCGGGTTCTATCCCTGTCTTATAGGAGTAAAATATGAAGTGTTTTTTTCTCGTACGGAATTTAAACCTTGGGCCGAGTGGGTCGGATTCCTCTTAAGAATGTAGGTCCAGGGCATCATTTCAAGGAATAACTACAGGTTGTAGATTTAACGGAAGAAGCACTTCAAATGTTAGAATAAAACATCTTGAGGTATGAGAATTTGTGAAATTTGACAATTGGAGTGTGACCAGCAACCACACATTGTAAAAAAATTAACCGCTGCAAATGTTCTTTACGTATTAGGCCAAGCCCCGCCCAGGGCGATGATGATGATGATGATGATGATGATGATGATGATGATGATAATGATAATGATGATGATGATGATGATGATGATATATAATGTATTTATACTGTTATACCATAATTTGTTTAAAATAACTAAGCTTTGAATATAAATTGAAATTAGACGTTTACTCATTAAACATACATTAACAATTTCTGAAATAAATGAAATAAGTGCACTAATAAAACACTTGTTAAAAACTTACTTACTTGCAAATAAAAATAAAACCTCCCAAAAGGTGTGGAAATTTGCATGGTTTTTCCTTTTTTTTTTACATGACTGGGTGTTCTATTTTTTTTACTTCTAAGCGCCTGGCATTTTTCTACAATTTGATTTTTTCGGAAAATTTCTCATTTATAAAACGTCACCATAGTCGCAATAAACTGTACTTAAATTCGCTTGAAAACGAGAAGAGTTACTATTACTAAACCGCCCCCCTTACCCCCTCTCCCGCATTTTAACGTTTATTTGCTTAAGATGTGATGAAGCACACGCCAGGTAGGTGTTTTTCTTATTCTAATTTGAAAGAGATAAATCTTTGGAAAAATTTTGATTCAACAAAGCGCGGATTTTATGTATGTGCGATGAGTTTTAATATTTCTTTAAAGTGATAAAACGTGATCTTTACTGAAAGTTGGATGGCATATTTGCTCTGTTGTATAGAAACGTGGGTAGAGGGTTGGGTATACAATATACATATAATACATGAATATAATATAGGAATAGGTACAAACATGGTTATAAACCAGGGAAATAGAGGCCTTTTAACAGCAAATAGCAAATTCCCGTACAATTTTATTAACGCATGAATTGTTTATTTTACAAAACGGGTAGTCATATGAGCAAAACAATTTATCTGATAGGATCTTTTCGTGATCAGGATATTTTTGTTTAATAACAATTTTAGTTCACATGGTGCTGTTTACGATTAAATGAATGTCAGCAAAGGCAATATAATTAAAACAGACTTTATAGCATTTGTATAGATTTACAAAGTAGATTTTGTTCCGATTATTTCTACTCTGTACCTCCTGTTTCCATTGGTTAATGAGCAATATATACATACTACTATGCTATTAATACAAAACATATTGAGAAAAGGTTCTATAGGCCTTTGTCGATTTGTTTAGGTATGCATAATTTTCATTTTAATATATAATTTTAATATATGTATGTAGGTATGTAACTTTAGAATAATATCGAACCAATGACCAATGGCATTACCCATTGGATTAGGGTACATTGATTACATATTGTCAGTATTATGAGTATGAATATTAAAGCTACGTTTGGCCAATGGTGATCTAGCAACGCTTTACCAATTTTTTTTTTACCAATACTGGCGGATGAAAAATTGGCTGTTTATACGATTGGTAGAAATTTTCAATATTAAAATTGGTAGATCCATTTGTACACATTGGTCGATCATCGCATTTGACTTGTCATTTTTCTGTGTGAATGTTGTGTTTTGTTCGTGTTGCGTTGAACAAAAACATTAAAGAGTAAAGTATGTATTCAAATCAAAATAGAAGATAACAGAAATGTTCTATATTTTTTCTGCGAAAAACACGAAAAAAAACACAACACAACGAAAGGACGTCTTGCTTGTTTAAAATATATTTATTTACTAAATGAACCAGTAAAGCAGGAGTAACTGGCTATGCCCAATTGTACATAATATACCCGGATAAGTACTGTTTATTATCTACAACTTTATTCGTGTCTATTTAGTCTATACAAGTATACAACAAATATATATTGAGTAAATTGAATACAAATCTTCATTTTTTTATTCTCTACAATTTTTCTACATTCTGACTATCTTTCGAGTAAACGGTTTATATTAAAATGTGGTGCACGCTGTACCCCTTCCTTCCTTGTCCGATTTGTCTAAAAAAACAATAGACATTCTGTCCCTATCCACCGCACAAAAATAGGTTTGAGTGTATATGTAGTAAATTATATTTATTTATTTATTTTTAGAAGCGACGTGTTGCTTATCTAAAATATATGTATGTCTGAAATGATAAAAGTATCTGCCATTTTGGCAATTGGTAGATGTCATTATCAATGCACATCTACCAACCGGTAATGCATCTACCAATGTCCTTACTAATTTTCCGCCAATAAATTTTATACCACTATTTGCGGATAAAATTGGGAGTTTACACGATTGGCAGAAATTTGTGACAAATATACCGACAAAAACCTGCCAATATTCCGCCAACCGTCTACACGTAGCTTAATTCTCAATTTCACAGCGATGGTATGTAAACTCGTAAAATTTGTCATTCACTTTCATTTTGTTGACCGATACCTCGGCTTCATTATTCACCAAAATGTTTATTTGTAGCCAAAATTGTAAGTATACAAACTGAGAAGTGACATCAGAAATTTTGTAATAATAGCAGGCATATAAACACCTAGGTTAGGATGGGACTATAGGGCTGACCCATCAACACTGAAACTTAAAAGATCTATTTTAGATCCCCCTACTGATGTTTAAATGTCCTCATATTATTTATTAATAAATTTTAGCACCCGCGGGGGATTGTTCTGTCGGATGTCCCTTGGAGTCAGAATGTAACCTGCTAGGTGGAGAAGCCTCTTATGGGCCAAGAACGGATATTCGTAGAGTATGTTTTCCGCCGTTTCGTCCTCTTCGGGACAGTCTAATTTTGGTTTCTGTTCAACTTGCCACAATGTTATAATCCTTTTTCATGGTTCCAGTATTTTTCGACGATCCTCAAGAATGTATTGTGCCATAACGTGGGATAATTCATATCTGTGAATTTTATTTTAAATGAAATTTAATCAAAATTGTCAAAATAAGTGAAAGGTGTAAACACTAAATAAATAATTTACACTACAATAATGTATATAAATTAGGAAAAAATATAAAATACATTTTATGCTTATTTTTATTCTAATAAAATTATCCTTAAAATTTTTTGTCTTAAGTACATATTATTATAATTTATACACGTAACTCTGCCAAACAAGATATAAAGTTTTTGTTCCAAAATGTATACAATAAAAACAAAACAAAAGGATTTTATCATCTTCTGGCAAAATCAAAGATTTTGCGGCATTGAATATTTTTATAATGACAATTATGCTGAGAACATAAAATAATATTGCTTTTTCATGGTTATAATAACATTATGGCTGAATGTTGCATGAACGTAATTAATTTTTGTTGTTTTTTTGTGGGCTTCTTATTTTAAAAACCGCTTTGCTTTTATTTAAATCATCATGATCAGGAGAAAGTTTGAAGAAAACCCCTTTCTTTCCAGCCCATATGACACATCCAACTCCGGATTGGTTGAATCCTCAGCAACCCAATACGTCCACAGGTATGTTTCTCCTATAAAAAAAAGAACAATTGTAAACCTTTAATTATTAGAGATGATTATACAAAAACAATGCGTTGTACATTATAAAAGTATTAATCCCAATTGTCCTTTATTTTGTACATATAAAAATAGACGAAAATATAGATTTTTGTTGAATTTAGTTAAAACATTATGAAAACTATATTTAGATAAATTAGATGAAAAAGCATACATTTTGTTTTTTATTGAAATAAACCAGTTGCTGCCATGAAACATTTCCAACACTATATAACCATAGAGAAAAAGCATTTGAATTTGTATATTTAAGTTCTCTATACGTAACTCATATAAAAGTGACTTCTTTCTTTTCAGGGGATTTGGATTTATAACTTTTGGAGATCCATCTAGTGTAGATAAAGTATTAGCACAAGGAACACATGAATTAGATGGAAAGAAGGTTAGTACTACTAAACTTTTATAGTTACATAATACGAGTATAACCCCTTCTGAAGAGTTTTTAATATACCGACAAAAAATATTATCCATAATTGGGGGTATTCACAATAATTTATTTAATTTAATACTTAAACTTGACTTAACTTATGTATAAAACTTTAAGGAAATAACTTATTTAAGGAGAACTAGAAAATACAGAATGTGTGATGAATTAACTAAGTCGATTATTTACATACATTCGTTATGGATCATATTTTGCTTCCGTATAATATAAAAGGGAAACTTGAAAATGTTTTTCGCATTTTTTCGTGTTTTTTCCACGAATTGAAAGTTGTGCAACAAAAAAAGAAATGATTAAGAATACAATTTTTAGTGAGGATAAAGAGATATCAAGTTAAAATTTTCGCTTATAGAAATAGCATCCATTATTAATCTTGAATTATTAAGGACCACCAGAATTTAGGAATTTTTTTTAACCATTTTAGCATCCATTCGAGAAGGTAGACTTCACCCTAGAGTAATTAAACCTAATAAGATAATGGATATATACGATAAAGTAGCCCAGGATCTGAATGTATTAAAAGGATATGACAGCTATCGAAACTTGGAACAGGTAATTACCGTTAAAAGCTACCAAAAGGAACATGATCTGTTTATTACGATTAAAATTTCCAATGTCGAAGCAAAAAAATTCGCGATTTACAAAATTGACATTTACCCAAACTATTGAAGAAGTTTATTATATAATAAGCATATATATTATTATATACACGTATACCATTTTAATCATGTGAGGCACTTATGTATATACACCACAAAGTAACTGCAAAAAACGTGGAGTCTCACAAACGAAGTTGTGTACAATAGAATCAAAAAATCCAACCAACACTCGCCTCAATTAAAAATAGGCAACTCGATAATAAAATCTTCTGATTATATATGGCATCGCATGAATGAATATTTCATAGGAATTGAAGAATCAATAATCAGTAAATACATCCAAAACCAACTTCATAGTAATAGTCAAGCAGGTTTCATCTTTCAACTCTCTTATATTTTAAAATTGTCTAATCTATTTCACCTTGAAATTCAAATACTTAGGACTAGGAATAAGAAATTATTGTGGAATGATCATGTTGACAACGTTATATGTCAAATAACTCATGGGTTGGTCTATTGTACCGACTGTCTTTTATCGTTCCGAGATGCATTCTGTATAAAATTTATTTCGAATTAATTAACTATCACATAGGATATCTAAACTATTTGGAATACACCTCCTTGCTCCAAACTCAACGTAATAGCAGGACTCCAAAAACGAGCAATGTATTTACTTGCCAACACTGCTTCTGTCTCTAGTATATTTATTAAAAAATTTCTTTCATTACATGCCTTCAATGAACAGAAGACGTATTTGCTAGTTTACAAATTAATAAACAATTAGTTCAAACATGAACGATGAACGTATGATTATCCAATCGTATTCTACTCGCAGCTCTCGTTTCCTTCACCTAATTTCATTCAGAATCAACTATGGCAGAAATAATAGGACCTTCCATTAGTTCATTTAAAAAACATCTAAAAAAATTTACGCAAATACTTATACATATTGTTTATTTATTTTTTAAAAGAGAAAAATAATGTTAGCCTGCTGGGAACCGTAAAAATACCAAAACCACAAGGCATTTTTTTAGCATAGTTTTTTATTCTGATTTCTTATGACACTCCCCTCTGTGGTTAAATACTCCTCTCTCTTTATTAAATCTACTAATCTACTACTCCGCGGTATATAAAATTAATTTTTATCGCATTTTTCTAAAAACAATATTTTGCCGTATTACGTCAACCAAGTATAGTATTTTTGATTTTGTTTGAAAGCAAATAAAATAAGGATTTTTTTACCATATCGAGAGTTCTTGTAGTCTTTTACTTTAGAATATTTTGTAAGTTAAAATTTAAAATGTACATTTTTTAAATGGAAATTTACTCAAATAGTGCACTCAAAAAGTTCAACTTTTTTGTTTCGATGGATGCACAATTGCACAATTGTCCTCTCTACAAATTGTCCTTACTAAGTTTTTACCTTAATTGGATCGTTACTGAGATACAGTCTTTAAACAGTAATACATTCCTGTTTTAGTAGTTTTATGGAAAAACCGCTTATAAAGCATTTACTGCGTTTTACTTTGTGTTTACTTTGTGTTTACATTTTTCCAAAAATTTCTAAAGAAAGCATAATTTTATGGTACGGGTAAAAAAAATTTTTGAAAAAATCTCATTAACTGTCCGCGGCATATAAAATTAACTTTGATTTGCGTTTTTATCAAAACTATGTTTTGCCGTATATGGGGTTTTTCCATAAATTGCCTCAATTTCATTTTCATATTTTTTCCCCTTTACTAACGCCTCTCAATTATCAAAATTGTAATCTATAGATCATTGCACAGACCACTAGGCCTTTTGTGGTCTGAATTATTTTCTTTTATTCAATAAAAAAAAATTACATTTTGATTACTAGTAGGGAGAATATTAGTCTCGTTTTAGGAGAATTGACAAGACATTGCTACCTCAGCAGCCATTTATCTGTTATCAACAGAGCCAATGACCACTTTTACAAAAAGCGCGATTTAGAATAGGAGACTTAATACAATTTTTGTGAATACCCTAAGGTAAATACTACATATATATTTTGAATTCAAATAAATAGACAAAAATATTTTTGTTTGACTTTTAAGTTATAAATATGGTACATCTATTTTAACATGTTCGTAGAATTTCATAATAAATAATTATTTACAATCAAAATGATTTTGGATCAAATATTTATTCGAATTCTGAATTTGTTGTAGACCTTATTGTTGAATCCTCAAACTATTTTTCACTCAGGTGATCGATATTTGGATATTAGAATTATTTAGAACATTTAAAAAAGAAAGCTAATTGAAGAAGTTTTGTTCTTTTTCAGATTGATCCAAAAGTAGCATTTCCTAGAAGAGCACATCCAAAGGTAAGTACACACACACACACACACACATCTATATATAAACATATTTTAATTAGTCAGTTTAATTTTTTCTCTATTTCGAATATATTCCGTAAAAGTAAAGTTATATTAAAACTAGATACATATAGAAACATTAGCCATATCTTTCGCCTGACGCGACAATAACTTTAACAGCCCTCTAGTTTTTTGTTTGATCTAAATTGTAACTATATGTTTTCATTAGGCGCGAAATATTGGTTTTGAATTTCACCATATAGCGGTGGTCCACCTTGAAATTGAATATACGAAAATATGAAACAGGCTATATAAAAAACGTAATAGCAAATTAATATTTTGATAAATTTGTTGTGCGATATTTAAGCGTATTTTAATTATAGGTACATTTTTACACACACGTTAACAGTAGATACATATATAGTATACCAAAAATTTATTATTATTATTATTTTATATAGTCTCTCAAAACAATTCACTACTGGATGGATGTAATTACTTGATTTTAATTTAGTTATTAATTAATTCAAAACTGTATAATAAGTTAGTTAAACTATGTAGCTGCATAAGTTGGTCTATGCCAACGCTACTCGCAACGTTAATAACGTAAATGTTGTTTCAAATATAACTCTATCTTAATAGTATAAAACATGGCTATTAGGTATACCAAAACATCCCCAAAAGGTATATAAGCCAGCGGCTGCACTCACTATCGATTTCAAATTAATTAATTAAAAATGGGTATATGTAGCTAACAATGGATAAACGATATAATGCATAAATGGCCTTATACATATACATAGGTGGAATGACTGCCTACCTAGCACCTACCCAGAGACGTCGAATAATTTTTATCAAATGTTTACAGTTTTGGGGTTAGATAACATTCGATATGTTAGTTTCAAAATTATTACATTAGTTTGAAAATTAATTTTTTAGTTTTAGAACAAATTTGTTTCGAGTTATCTACTTATTTGGAACTGTATAAAGTATTTAATATAAAAATTGTTTGGTTCAACTTTTCTAAATAATCTATAATTAATTAATAAGTCATCTAGACGCCAGTTTTCGAAGATTGCTCTAAAATCTCTTACATCCAAATTAAAGAAACAGATTAAACAGATATTCATAAATATGATTTGAAATAATTAGTCCTTGACTTTTTTAAAGAGACTCCAATACTTAAGTTATTCGACAGCTCGGTGGTCTAAAGTCTTTAAGAAAGGCTATCCAATAGAGTTCAAAATTAATTGGATGGTAATATAATTTTCCTATAAGAATCTTAGATGTTGTAAGTTAGTTTTGAAATTTAAGTAAAATATTAGGAAAATTAATTATTTCATTTAATGAAATAACTTTAAGAAATCACTTTAACTTGAGCGGTTTTATATATTACTTGAGTTTCAACAAGTAGTTCTCTATCAATATTTATTTTAAATTCATATAATATTTATGTACAATGTACATAAACGTACGTACGTATAGGTATATACGTGTAATAAGTTATTCTTAAAGATTTAATAATTAAAATAACCTTTAAAATTTAATTATTCCTTAATGAGTGTTGAAATTATGTTTAATAAGATATAAATTTAAATCTGGCATTTATCAAGATTTTAATTTTCTTAATGTTATTATTTCATTCAAAATGTTGTTATTGGCTGAAAGGTAAAATAAATTAGAATACCTTATATAACATTTTGTCTAAATTTCAAAGATATCTATTAAAATGAATAATTAAATTTTATGAAATTTGTACACTGAAAAATACGAGCCAATTAAATTTTAAAATGACAGATGATTTCCTCAATTCGAGTTTATAAAGAAGAATATACTACTAATTTTATGAAAATTTGTATATCTAGACTAAATTTTTTTAATTGTCCACCCCAAAAAATTATTATAAACATATTGAAATCGAAACGATTTCAATCGCTCTTGAGTTCATCAACCTCTCCTGGATATAATAACGTTCTTTAATCTAACAATACTTTGAACGTAGGCTTTTAGATCGTTCTATTATTTTCTTATAAGATTCGTTCTCTGTATCTGACTTTATATCGATGGTCTCTAATTTTGTATATTAGAAATTACTTAATATATGTAGTCATCTCATAAATATGTATGTTTCTATAAATAATGCTTAAGAATCGAACGAAATGTATTGTGTATCAAAAGGATCACTCTATTTCTCTATCACATCTTCCAGTTCTTTTCTCATATACATACATACATACATATGTAATATAAATAACATTTGGTTTCATTAAAAAAAAAAAAATTAACAAATTGCAAAACGAGAAGGAACTTAAATAAAATCTATTTTACAAAAAATAATGTTAAAAATAATGAGAAATTTTAAATATTTATATTCTTTAAGCATATTTAGTTCAACAGATGAGTAGATAAACATTTTAACTTGCATTGATGTATATATTGATTGTAATATATGTATGTTTATATGTATAGTATGTTGTGTATATTATATGTATGGATGTGTATGATAAATAATCATTTCAATAGATCAAAAATAAAATCACAAAGAAATAGCGAAAAAAGATAAAATCCACCAATAACTTTTGCAAAAATTCTCAAAAAAAAAGCATCACCTACCAGACATAATACTATACATGTACCTAATACTTGAAAATAATTTACATATGTAAGCCAAAATCTTATTCCATCATTTCTTTGTCATGCAGATTTGCACGATATAAGATTTTACACAAGATGAATTACTTCATTGTTTCCTTTTGAATATGTTGATCCTTTTCAGTATTTAGCATCAAAGCGACCTCAATTTCTACATAAAACTTTTTCGTACATTTAATTTTAAGTTTTTAGCGAAAATGCTGTACATGCATAAATTACAATCTTATGATGTATATGTATAATATAAAAAAAAGCTTTGTAGGGGGCTGACGCACACTAAAAGCGGTGGCGGTGGCGGCCGCGGCGTAGTAGTTTGCTGTGTGAGTTTTATTTTTATTATCAAAATCAATTTTTCCGTATCTGAAATTTCAGTTTCCATTGAAACCAATAATAAATAATAATAATTCAAGCGCGGTAAACGGTAAAATAGAACATGCTCGTTCACAAAATGTCGCTCTAGTGTGCAGTACTAAATACATATTACTGTGTTGTTTTGTACCGACACCGTTTTTGACAAAATTTAGTTTCAGTCGGGCTATAAATAATAAAGGTTCTATAAGGTCACTTTAGAAATACTTATTTTTGTTGAAATGTTATTTGGTTCACAAATTTTGTTTGAATCCAAGAATTTGCACATAGCAATCCAATCACTTGATAATTGATGCATCTATGAGATGAAAATGTAGTTTAGTCTTCCTTGAGTGCTAGTCAGACGAAGTAAAGTTTCAAGAATTGCCAAAATTATTACAACATAATTGTTAAAATGCTTTACTGAAGTCTTCTGGAGAATAAATTGAGTAATATTACAGTGTGGTTGCTAAAATGCTGCTAAAGTATCGCTACATTGTTATTTTTTGATAAATCTGTAAAGCATTTTTTGTCGCGAAATTAAAAAAAATTGTGTCATAAAATAAAAAAAAAATATTTCTTTTAGTTCTTACATAATTTTGGTTATTTTCAGTCTGCGTGCAAATTCTAACATTATTTGACCTCAATTTAAATGTTTGTTCTTATTTTCACAAAAGTGTATCTTATTCTTCTGCTTTTCGTGGCGAGACCAAGGCATCCTGATCTCCCAATTAGCAATTGTACCGTTTTATTATTATGTAAAATATACATTTATATCATTGATATGACGACATCTTCTGTGTGTGTGAGTGGAAATGCAGTACTTGAAGAAACTTTACAAATGGTTCTGAGATAATGCAATTTCTAGTCTGTTTTTAAGTGCAATCGAACCACCTGGACTCAGACTAAAGTCAATATACCAATCAAAAACATTTTTTTGTTTCACTCCAGCCGGACATGAACACCTCCCCGCTCCAAAGGTAACCGCTCAATTCACTAACCCATTTGATGGGTTACAAAAGTAACTACATATGTACTGTACATAGTTTTGCTCATAATAAAAATAGCTGGAGTATACATAGTAATCATAATATATAGTTAAAAGGCAAAATCGATATTTTTAGATGGAATTTTTTAAACGTTTAAAGTTCAATTTAAATTATATTTAATCTTAAAAACTTTCAAATCTAAGCTAACATTTTTTTTTATCGCAAAAAGTGTGTAACCAGGAAGAAAGTCAAATAAGGAAATCCAGCTTTACTGTGTACCCGAAGAATATGCTATTTGCATAAGTGGGATATGAAGAAAGTATATACATCAAAGACACATCAGTGGTTTTTTTTCGTCGTAAAAAATGGCATAAAAAATAAAATATGAAATGACGATAAGTTTATTCTGCTGCGTATAGAGGTATCAAAAAATATCGTTGCGTATTTCATTATAAGCCGATTTTCCCTCTCATATATTTATGAATTAAATATTTTTCATAACCATATACATACATACATTTACAATCATAATTTACTGTTATATAGCAGGTATATTTAAAAACGGGTATATGTTGTATAGCACTCATATTGATTGATATACAAGGTTTACCTTTCTTTATTTTAAGTGTTATACATTTAATCAATTATCTTATTTAGAATTTCTTCTTTTTCAGCTTCTTTTTTCTTTTTATACAACCATATGTATGTATGTATACAATATATTAATAAATATCTATCTTGGATTTTGGTATCCGACAAATAGTGATAAATTACTTATGCGAGAACTTACATCGCAAACAACATCATAAAATTCCATGCTGGGGTATGAGAAAAACATTTATGAAACTCATGCCATAAGTCCTCTTCATATATTTGCTCAGGCTGTGTACTGAAGGGTACGGTATATGTCTTTGACGTAGATTAATACCAAACTTTTTTAAATAAACAAAAACAATTTTATGATCAGCCATATATTAAGTTTATCATGTCAGTAACATATATAATACTTTTATATTGTGTTTACGTTCTGATCCGTTAGCTTTTTAGAACTATTAAAATATTATATATATAAAACGAAAATTGGCTTTATTATACGTTATAATGATGGTTAACTGAATAAAAGCTCAGTTTAATTTTCCCAAAACGTCCCACGATATGCACATAAATATCCAACAAGGAATACACACGTGCTAATGGGCCAATATTAATGCAAAAGTGGGTTGTTCCCAGCAGCAGGAGCAGCGATGGTTGACAAACAGTATTATATAAGAATAATGGGGAGTATACGTACATTTTCGTAGATATCTGAACATTAACCATGACTAGGTCAAAGGTAGAATATTGTCTGTATATGTATGTAGATAGATACATTATAATAGAAACTAAACGATAAGATTTTCGATCGGCAAATCAATGAATTTTATGTAGAAGAATACATTATATGGACGACTATATTGTAGTGTAGAGAGAGTAGAGGGCACTTTACAATTAGCAAGAAAATGGAATATCGCTTTGAAGTTGTATAATAGTTATCAAATTAGGCAAACTTAATTTTATTGAAATAATTAAGATAGTTGTTGTAGCTCTAAAGTAATATTTACGTCTGAATTGTCTTCATACAGAATTTAAGAATAGTATTAGATTAGATTGAATATTTCGAGAGGACGATAAAATTAGGAACTTTTTTGTCTACCATAGAAACTTCTTTTCCTTATTCAATTCGTTTTGAATCTTTGTATAGTTTCTTTTTTAGTTTTTGAAAAATGCTAAAAATTTGTTTTGTGTATTTGTTATAAAATTACCGATTAAAGTATTTTCAATAGGTACATATATACATATATGATACGTACCTACGTACATGCATACATATATAACAAGAAAACATATACTTAAGAGGATTTTATTACAGTATATTTATTATGATTTTTTTATAGTCATTTTTTTGCTCAAAATTTCTACAATGTTTTACATAAAAAGTTTATACACAATTGTTTTTTAATATATTTCCTATAAAACATTCTTTTGGTGAGTACTAAACAAAAAAAGTGTTTCAAAGCAAATATGCGCACATAAAATCTCTGTTGACTTTCAGTTTGTAAAATTTCAAAAATGTTCCTGGCAGTATCATGTTACATGTTCTATAATAATTGCAAGTAAATAGGATAAAAAGCCCAAAAATTTTATGTTTACATGGGATTATTATAAGCATGACATGCGGTGTTATATATTTGGGGCATGTTGTTGTTTGCCTAATAGTGGCCACTTACAGTTAAACCAAACCAATTCAAACAATATTTAACGAAGGCAATGACCAGCACTGACAACATCGCAGTTTACCTTGATTATTAGTGGTAAGGAGGGAAAACAAATTGGGCAAAGGGTAATACACAGGATGTACACCTATATGTACTGTACATACATATATAGTTTGATGAATTGTTAAATCGACGATTATAGATATGTAAGATCGAAACAGTATCGTTCGCTATCCGATATATTTCTGGTTATCTGATTCTTTATTTATTATTTGACGGCCACATAAGAAAGGAAATTTAGTACGATGAATTAGGAGTTTCCATTAATAATTTAGTTTAGATATTAATTCTATTTTTAGGTTAAATTTAAACAATTATACATAAAAAATCTGTATATGTTATATTTTGAAAAGCAACTCGAAAAAAGAAATGTTTTAATGTACGTCTATTAAAATATTATGACTACGTATTTTTCTTGCCAAAACCTATCATTTTGCTGAATTTGCAGTTGAAAAAAAAAAAAATAATCAATTAGCTTAGGCAAAATCGGTTGAAATTGCCCCATTAAACACTTGCCTTATTTCCATTCTACCAGCAAAAAATAAATAGCTACTTGTATATAACAATTTAAATCATTTTAAGGAAATGACCCGAGATGCGAACCCTAGCAATTTTTTTCACAGGATATAATAACCCTTATAATACTTATAACACACGTTATAACTTAGCGTTATAAAAAATGTATATAAAACCACTCATTCATTCCATTCTCAAACTGTTTCATCATAAAACCATTTCTCGTTATATTTTATATTTTTGAGGTTGTCGCATAATTTTCATAAACGTATATTTTAT
>JANSTT010023657.1:0-39467 GCA_026745375.1 Platyura marginata | reverse complement strand
TTAAAGGAATTTTTGAGGTATTTTTTATATATATTATATATATATATATATTTTTTCTGAGTGGAGTGTTTTAAATTTTGTGTTTCAATGTTTTAAATGCATACAGGAATTTAATACCACAATAAAAAATAATAAATTTCAGGACGCTTTTATTTTTGTGTCATGTCTACTATTAATAACATAATATAGTACAGTCCACCCTGGAAAAATATAAATCATGTGTGGCATAATTGCATATATTTTTTTTTTTTTTGTTCAATATATAATATTTTGACATTGTTTTGAATTTAGTTTTTCTCTATATATATTTAAAAACAATCAAAAATTTCATTTTTTTTATATATTACAAATTAACTTATTACTAACGAATGCAAGCAACTAAAGGCTGACGGTATATCACCAGCAAACATTTTAATATTATATATATATATATCAGAAAAATAACCGTAATGATGTCATCCTCGACCAGTGTCTGCTATGAATTACAATACTAAAAAAAAAAACCAAAAAAATAATATATAGAAAAAAAAACAGTATTTGGGAACCAAAAAAATAAAAAAACATGTTTTGTGTGTTGTTGACTGCACCAAATTGCACAGATTTTGTTTTTAATTATTTATTATATTTATATCTTACCATAAATTGAATGATTATTTTATTTGAATTGCATTAACTTTTTTATATATATATATATATTTATATACAGACAATAATATCCATGTTAAGTAAGCACACACACACAAAATTTGGATATATATTTGCCTACAAGTTTTTTTTTTCAATTTTTTATTTATTTTTCTCAAGAAAATACTCCACTAAAAATCGATGACAATAAATTTAGAAATCAAAAATTTTCTACTTAAAAAAAAAAACATAACAAATTACTTGTACGCAACTGTATATCCGTACTGATTCGCTACATTTCAGTACAGCACAAAATTTTTCTTCCAAAAATAATATTAATAAATTTAAAAAAAAAAAAAAAATAAGAAAAAAAGCACAAATAATAAATGCACCTTTGAATTTTTGCACTTTTTATACATAAATATATAATATGTGTTTGCATAAGTCCTTTCCACAACTTGCATTTTACTGCACCGACATACATATCTGCCTTATGATTTATTTATTGTAGAATTTATTGTTCCTATACGTTTTACTTGTTTTGTTCCTTCTTATTTTACTCGTTTTTGTTTTTGTTTTTTACTGTTTCTTTTTACTTTTCGTTGTTTTTTTAATTTTTTTTTTTTGGAAAAAGCAAAAAGTTTTTTTTAGAAAATATTCATATATATGAGATGGAATTTGTTGAACATTTTTTATATTTATCTATTTTGTAGGATAGATTTTATGACTAGTTACATAGGTAATAATATTACATTTATGCTGCATTTTTTCATTTTTGTAGAAATTGTTCGTATACATAATTATATACAAATACTTATATACATATAGGTGAAACGAATCATGAGAAAAGAAGATGAAAAAAAATGCATTATAGTTCTGAATTTTAGATGAAAAAAAAAAACAAAAAAAAAACGGATAATCGATGAGCCTGTAATTGAAATTGATTATTTTTTTTTAAAGTTTTTTTTTTAAATTTATTTTATCAACGATTATTATTTTTAAATGAAGCTTTATTGTCGCAATCACACCTCGAGTCTATGCCTTTTTTAATACTATTTTTACACCATATGCCAATGGTTCTTTTTAATTCTGCCACCAAATAAGGATTGTATCATTAATGACCTCAATATACATTATTACTTGTATAATGAGAAGTATATTTAAGCATTTAATCTCTTTATGCATGAATTATGAACCCGTAAAAAAAATCTTTAAAAGAGATTAAAAAAAGGAGACCAATAGTACTTAATTAAGTCAAAAAAATAAAATTATTACAGTGTATATGCTTTCTATATCCTAACAATTGTTAAAAAAACTGTATTAAACAGTTTCCACTCGACTGAATATATTTTTACTTGACCGCTGACTTCGACAGAGATCCTTAATCTACGAGGCTTTCACATTTCTTTTCTTGCTTTTCATAGTACTTAACTAAGTCAAAAAAAAAAAAATTATTACAGTGTGTATTCTTTCTATATGCCAAAAATTGTTGTTAAAAAAAACTGTATTTTAAACAGATTCGACTCGATGGCCCAAATATATTTTTACTTAACCGCTGACCCGAGATCATAAATTTACGAGATTTTCACAAGGGAGTAATTTAAGTGAAGTTGTTCATTTAGGTATTTTGTATGGGGGGTTAACGATAATTTAAAAATTTCTATTCCATTTTATAGACTTTGAAAAATAAATTTTTACTGTATTATAAGTTTTTTTTTAAATTCATATAAAAAATGTCTAAAATCTTATAGCGGTTAACAAGATGTCAAAAATTTTTACCCTTTAAACAAAAGTTTTTTTTTTGTTTACATAATTTTTTTGACATTTTTTTCATTTAAAGAAACTTTATGTGATGTAAAGCGATTTTGCTGTTGCACCTCATAAATAATCTACACTGAAAATTTCAAGTTCCTAGCTCAACCCATTCAGTTTATCATAATATCGAGTGAACATAGACTTTAGTTCTTTCTATTTTTTTATCATGGAACGTCACTCGCTCTAACTCGAACACAAATGTTTACAAAATGAAAACTAAAATCGAAGATTCTCGTTATACGTACATATACGTATATTTCATATAGAAGTTGTGGAAGCAAAAATTAAAAGCTATCTACATTCGAAAATCTATTTTAAAAAAAATTAAAAGCTTTATCACATTTATGTTATTTTAAAATGTCCAAATATTAATTTCGATAAAAATTAATATCAAACACCCCCCCACCCCTCTTTCGAAAAATGTACAGACATCAATTTCCATATCCGACAAATGTTCTGAAAAAAATGTTAAACTCTTGGGAAGTTCTAGTAGAAAATGTTTTTGGAAATTTCGAATTATATTAAATTTTTAGTCGCAATACATTTTATTTGTGAACCGTTAGCCATAATGTTTTTTGATTAGGCATTGATATTGTAATTACCTATGTATACATGATTTGAATAATTCAAATAATATATAACACGGTAGAATACACATTAATCCAAATTTATATATAATATTTGTAATTTAATTTTGATTTGATATTAATTTTTTACAAATACATAACTAAAATATCCAAAAATACATTAATGCACCAGAGAATATATTTCCCACATAAAATGTGTTTGTAAATAATGAAACGGAATTTAAACGTAAATAAACACAAAAACGTTTTAGCAATTTATTAAATTACATATTGGTTGAACGTAATTTTATTTGCTGATAAAGTTTACATTAAAAATGGATTTATTTATTTTTTCTTCTCTTTTTTATCTAGTAGGTATGTATAGGTATGTAGGTATGTAGTTTAACATTTAATTCCAATTAAATTGAACAAAATCCAACTGTCATTTTGAAGCTTTTTTTCTATGCTTTTGAAGTGGAATAATATAAAATTTATTCAAAAACACTTTACAAAATTTAACAGTAAATTTATGTATCTTAATTCCATCAAACATTAGTTCAAATTCACTTATGCTAAGAGAAAAGCTCCCGTCTAAAAGCTTTAATTCTATTCAAACATTGTTATAATATATTTATTATTGAGTCAATAAAGCCTAATCTTACTTATTTTGTATATATACATAGGTATAGGTACGTATACATATGTATGTATAGACTATAGAGGTATGATGTACATACTATGATTATGTTAAAGCATATTTATTCCGTAACATAATCCCATAGATTTTCAGCTTGAAAATTTACAACGCAACGCTCTGCCATTTTTATGAAGTACCTACCACCTACATTTAGTCTTGTTTCAGACAGTTTTGATGTTGTTTGAATAAATTTCATTGCTCTCCCAGCTTTATACTTTCTTGTGCCATTCGTGGTGGTTGTTGTGCATAATATTTTTCCCCATAAAATATCCTTACCGAAAGTCATCCATATATGTGTACATCCCATAGTAAAAGGATTATTATATGTACATATATACATATGTATAAAAAATGTTCTCGGTGCTCTCTAAAACAAAAAAACAAAAAAAAACTTCTCAGACATTCTATGGAAAACTCTTTCGATTTTTATCTTTGATACACCGTTTATTCTATAATGTATGAGTTGAGTGAGTGTATCACTACAAAATATTTTTACTTGAATTTTCACTTAGAATATTGTGCAGTATGGCATAGATTTTCATTCTTTGCATCAATATAAATACATAGGTAACTTCCCTACATACCATACATAGAATCGAGATTGTATTAATATTTATGTTATGTGAAAATTGTACAGCTTCTTATACCTATGTGTATGTACAATGTACATATATCCGGTTGATTTTGTTTGGTATGCACTTTTAAAAAAAAGCTTCGTATTTATTTGTAAAATATGATAAACTAACAATAAATCGATGCCAAAAAAATACTCCGTCAACAAATAACAAATATTTGGTTTAGGTATTTAGAAACGGAAATGGACATTTTCGAGACTTTATCATCGTTGTTTTTGATTTTAAATGGCAAAAAAGGTGTCCATCAAGGATCCATTTTAGATCCAATAATATTCTAGTTATTTATTAATATTTTACACTCTGTGCGTATCCATACATTTTATTGATTACAAAACCGTAATGAAACCGTTACAGCACTATTATATCTATGGAATCATTACCAAATGGTGTGAAATATCTTAATGTTACATTTTTAACATATATTTACATACGTGCGTTTATTCAATTGTTATGCCACTACGATTTCGTTATGAAACGTTTATGGAACGTAAATATAACTAAGCCTTGACCTCTTAATTATGTGTGATTATTACATAAATTATAGTAGGACGTCTGATTATTGTGGAACAAATAATAGTCACTTACTAACTATTCTAACACCTAAAAGTTCTGTAAAATTATCTATGAGTAACGTATTTACTTGTGAAATTAGTATAATCTTGGTTATTGCTGGATTGAATCCATGGTTTTATGTCATTTACTCTAAATAGTGGAGAGGCTCCATGAAAATAGAAGTAAGAAAGGGTGGCACAAAAGATCTAAATAAAGGTCGAGGTGCATCGATCACCCCTAATAAATCAATCTAATCTAATCAATCTAATCATATTCGCGTCTAATGTGAATAGTATTTTTGTCTATATGTATGTATTTGTGTGTACATATACACCTATCTGAGACGTTCAATTTAGATTTAGATTTTTTCAATTGTGAAAAAGCCTTGTCTTTTCCTTTTTAAATACATTTTTATGTACACCAACATAATCACTGAACTAATACAAAGATACATACATACATACATGCATGTACATAATAATATCGTACAAGTCACATTTGTTTAGTGTAACACTTTAAGATAAGGGAAAATAAATTTCCTATTTGTAGTCATTGTAAGAAGTACTAATTACTTAATTTATTAATCATAGCTATATAGCACAAGATGGCTGAAATGGAACGATCCCTGTTTTGTCTTGCCTGAAAATTTCCTATAGTATTTATATCTACCTCTCTACATACACTGTGCGGAATATGATGAGAAAGCATCCAATTTCGCTTTGTATTGTTTTAGTAATCATTTTCGAATTACATTAAATATTAATTTAATTATATTCATGTAATTAGTCCAATACAATGAATAAACTAATTAACATGGTAAATATACGCGAAAATATTTGGGTATGATAATAAGCACAGTTATTTCAATGCATCTATCTATATATCATTATTTCTAACCAAATACACATTCACATTACCTAATTAGTGTTGAAATTGAAATAATGTGTTGAGAGTCATGTAAATTATTACAAAAATTATGATTATAATCTCTAATCAATATATGGACATGAACAATCGGTCATGCATATTGCTACATTCTACTCATACATATTATTTTCACTTAATTAAAGTCGTCTATTCATTTTTTGACAATTTATAGTTAGACAGTTCAATGCATTCCAATAATCAGTATCAAGTATTTAATTCATATTATCCATCAGGTAGATAATCGAAATTGAAAATCCGTTGAAAGCTCTCTGTGCATGGGGAGCTTTTTTAACTACAGCCCGCTGCATAAAATTTACCCAAAAGAATGTTTAAATAATTAAAAATTGTCTACTAGTTGTGTTTATACTTAAATTTAAAAAAAAATTTATACGAATTAGCCTCTAGAATTTTATTTTGAAAAATTTTTCCTTGAACAGAAAGTAGTATGAAAAATGCATGAAAATTCTAAAGCAAATTAGAAACATACAAAAAACATTGAGTTAGGGGATGCAGGGGAGGTGAATTTGGTAGAGGAAGGGTGTTTTATAAGGGTTAACTGGAGGTTGAAATATTTACCCCCTATTATATACCACAAAAAACAAACGCCATTTTATTTTCAAAATTGTAACTATAATCTTTCATTTAGTGGAAGAAAAATCGGAAAAACACGTTTTTTCCAAAAAAAACATTTGCATGGGAAGTTGTCGAAGGGTTAAAAGGATTTTACATAATAAAACAACATACACTGAAAATGTTAAGTCGCTACCTCAACACGTTCTTCAGTTATCGTATTAAGCGAGCGAGCGATCACAGATAAGAAACATTAAGAAAAGACGAAACTTGCAAAGTTCAAAGTTTTGATATTTTACCCGAAATTATTATTTTAATTTCAAATAGTTGGATTTATTAAAATCGTTCTACTCTATTTATCTGGGAGTATAACTTTGTGTAGGCGAATTATTGAAATCGCAAAAATCCCTACAAATATGCAAAACTAAAGCAAATTAAATTTCGATTTAATATTCTTGCTCTGTATTCAAATTTTTCATAACCGTGGTTCACAATATATACTTAAGTGGACAATTATTTTAATATACTCTTTATTAGGCATGCGGTCAACGAAAAACCTATCTCATTTAATTTTAATTAAAAAGGATATTTAATTAGTAGAGATATCTACCTGCTTACACCCACATACCGCCATTGCTTAAAATTATACATATTTACATATAAGTATTATATAGTTAGATACAGAGAAAAGGACGAGTACATACCTACTACTAAATAAGAATATCCAATATATAAAGTTCTCCCCAAAAACAATTTAATTAAAATCATTGAAAATACATTCGGGACAAAATCTCTTAAAATAATTGTAATAGATGGTGATAAATGAATAGAGACAGAGTGCTGAAACTTAATTTATACTTTCACTGTACATTGATACACTTTCATATAGAAAGAATCGTAAATAAACGATTTCTTAAAAAATGTCCGACAATTGAAACATACTCGTACGTCGTACCTACAAATAAAATTGCTATTAATCGAAAAGTTTTCTTGACTTGATTTAATGGATTTCTTATTAATGAATGTTGAGACCATTTTCTGTTAGTCATTATAGATATTTTTATATCCATCTAATGTTAAATTTCAAAGGGTATTATAACTTTGGTACGAAGTTTGTAAATTTTAAATCAAAATATCCATGTCCATCCCTCCATGAACAAGATTCCAACTAAGCGGCTTAATTGTTTTTGAAGCAAATGGGCCAAGATATGTATATTAACTGAGGGCGGGATACTACATATGTGTACCTAATTTTGATATAACATATAATCCCGAAAAATAATCGGAATGTAGTAAAAATTAGGATGACAACGATTATGAAGAATAAAAAAATGAAGATTTTACGACCTACCGTTATGGCGCTGAAATCAATGTTATGTTATATTTCTAGGATTTTTAATCACTAACTCGAAATTTATTCGGATTACAGGAAAATGAGCATAATAAAAATTATAGAGAATAAAAAAATGAAGATTTTACTAATAGACGAAAAATTTTCATGATCCAGCGTTAAGGCGCTGCAATCAATTTTATGTCATATCTATGGTTTTTAATCATTTCTTTTCAATTTTCTGTGTACAGAAAAAAAATATATATCGACAAATTAAATTAAAAATGGTAAAGCTTCAATTAAAAATAATTTTTGTTATCATTTAACACATTTGTCTGCAAGTTTTCTGGTTGATATATAATAAGATTTGATGTTTGTATTTTTCTTTACGATTATGTCAACGAAAATACAACATTTACATATAGATGTTCGGATTGTTGATGTTTTTAGTTCAAAGTAAATATTAATTTTTGTGTTTTAACTTTTGAATGAAGAATTTAAAATTGTTAATGAATAATGAATCGAAAGGCAATCCTTAGAGAATTGTTTGTTTTTATAATTTTTTTTGTTTGTTATTAATCTATATTTTGTTCTTATTCAAGATTGCTTAGGTATATATTTTTGCTTACCAAATTTTGGAATTAAATTTTTAATTTTTGAATTATGCTGAGAATGAATTACATTATATAGTACTTATATATTATATATTATCCAATATCCTGCAACCGTAAATGTTATTTTTTTCGTCAGCCTTCCGTTGCTAAATAAATTAAAAAATGTTAAAACGAAATAATCATAATTTTTACATGATTAAAATCTCAAACGCTTTTATTATAAATATTATTTCAGTAAAAGCTCGTTAAGTAGTTAATCAAAGAAAAAAAAAAGGGAAAAAAACTAGTTAGCTTAATTCATTTAAACACGAAGCTACATAATTAAAGTGACAATAATTTTCCGTGACGAGAATAATTTAAATTGTATTTAATATAAATGTAGCTTTAGCTCGTAGAGTATCTATGTGTCTTTGCTGTTCCTTATAAGAAATGAGAAAAAGAATTTATTGCATTTTTTCGTGTCGTAATCACATTAATTTATCCTACAAACACCCCTTTTTCTATTTAAATAAAAAAACTTTTATTATTATGGTGCAATGAAAATTGTCACGCATTTTGAATTAAAAAATGTTTATTTTATTCACTCAGTTTGGTTTTGAATTAAAATTATTTCTTTATCAATTTAATTATTTGCTTTTAATGAAAATTAAATAACTATCTAAATTCTCCACTCTACAAATTAATTATCTGTTGTTTTTTTATGTTTTTTTTTTGTTTTTGTTTTTGGACCGCAGCTATTCAAAATATTTTTGTATGCTTTGTATTGTACAAAATAAAAATGCTTTGAACTATTTCGAAATTCGAAGCTAATCAACAAAATTTACGCTTCAAATAATTTACCAATAGAAATTCCAAATGAAATATTTTTGTACATATCTTTTAGCAAGTATTTTAATTTGATTATTATTCTTTGTCTTCTTTTTTTGTTCCTTCTTACATTCACATTTATCACAAATTTTATCAAAAAAACTTTTTTCAATTTTGTTTTGTAATTTATACAAAAAAAAAAAAAAATAATAGAAAATAATATTATTCTATCCACGTTCTTTTTGCTTTTTTCACCGTAGACTGTACCCGTACTGCGTACATTTGGCAACCACGTAGCGTAGCGGGAACGCGAACCCAATAACCACCATCACCAATACCACCATCACAATGAACCTAAAACTGCAACTAAAAGTGCTAAAATTACTAACCACCACCCAATTAATGATTCACCAACTCACATCCGTTGTAGTGACACTAACGTTAGACTTAGTGATGACCAATGTTGTGAGTTGCAACACTACCTAATACAAACACTACCACAACCATCGCATTCACCAATTTCACCAACACTACCACCACCACTAACATGTGTAATTGAAAAAGCTATCAAACACACAAAACACAGCTAGCTTTACCACACAGCCAACACACTCAATCAAAAACAAAATCACCATCTAGAGAATTGAAACGCACACATTTAATTAATTACACACGTCCACAAAACATATACATACACACACATATTCACAACTACTTGTAATATATCCAAAAAAAAAAAATTTAAATAAATAAATTTTTTTAATTGTATCATAAATTATTTTCAATTTAAATATTTATTGTTTTTTTTTTAATTATATTTATTAAAAATAAAATAGAAATTGTTATAGTTAATTGTGTTGTTAAATTCAAAAATGAGTAGCGCAATAAGTCAATGAAAAGAGAAAAAAACATTTTCTATAGCAATTTTTATTTTTTAATAACACAACAAAAATATACTATGTAAAATATTCAAAAAAAAATATGTATAAATACGTGCAGTCGACCACACAAAACGCTCTTCAGAATTCTGTCAACATCATGCCCAACTACAACTATATCAACAACGCAGATCTGGTCTTGGGAGGACAACGTCATCAAAGGGATCTATTTAGCGGTTCCCTTGGCATACCCGATGTATCAACGCATGTAGGCAGTGTAATACATGCATTTGAAACGTTGGCACAAAACCGTCAAAATCGTACCAATTTAGTGCAAACTGGTGAAAAACCATATGAGTTGTCTGGAAGTGTTGTATCGAATAATAAAAGTTTAACGAAAAGTTCCGAAAAAAATACGAAAAAATTTTATAATATCAGTAGTAGTCTTAATAATAGTAAGAATAACACAATTATAAAAAAACAAAGTGATAATAGACATAAAATTGTATTGGCACAACCGAACCACCACCAACATCATCAGAAAAAGCAGCAACAGCAACAGCAACAGCAACAACAACAACAACAACAACGACATACCTTACCGCATAATCAACAACAACCGTACAAACCCCACTATCGCCACCATCAACACCCACATCACCATTCAAATGGTATGGGGGTGGTGATGGCGGCAACAACAGCCACCACGAAAATGGCTCCACCATCATATATACAACAGCAGCAGCACCACCACCACCAGCAGAAGCAGCAGCACCAGCATATGCCAACAGCGGGTATACAGACAATTGGAAATGGGTATGTAAAGAATGGTGAAATATTTTACCATCCCAAAATGGAAAATGAGTCAAGTAATTTAGATTCGATCAATATGGATGATTACCGCAAAAATTTATTTGGAACTCATCCAAGAACGGATGCTAAAATATTTCATCCAACAAATGGTAATTACGATGATATTAATTTCAGGGATTTAGATAGACGGCAACGGCCATTGTCTGCGCCAAATAATTTTTCTCGAATATCATCATCGTCATCGCCATCCAATAAAATGTCCGTCGGCGATATTTATTGCGGTGGACAAAATCAAAATATCTACTATCGTCCAACGTCCGAATATTTAATCGATAGCCATAATGATAATGAGCAATTTGTTGACCATAACTATAATAACAATGTGATTGATGATGATCAAGAGTTTTTGCGCGGTACCACCGTTAGTCAGTCGTTCATTAAGAATGTTAAAAATGCACCGCGTCGTTCATCTGACAATAATATCAATTCAACCACATCAAGCACTTCGAATGGATTTAAACGTGACAGAATGTTTAATAATTCGACTGGCAGTACAATAACGACAAAAAGTCACAAGCGCCATAAATCGGATAATGAGATTGCTGCTGATGAGTTAAGGGAAAGATTTACGGAATATAATAATGAAAATTTTGATTCAAGAAGTTCAAAGAGAAAGTCGTTCAACCCAAGGACCATTGATAGGGCAGTAATATAAATTTAATTGAAATTTAATTATTCTGTACCTGATTTATGAGAGTATGGTTTAAACATCATATACATACATACATAAAACATGATTGTCTGAATATATATACACATAAGTATATCTATCTATTCTATATTATAATTACATTTGAGTGAAAAGCATATTACCTCAAGCATGGGATTAACTTAGGGAAATTTTTCAAAGGGATTTAGATATGTAGGTACATTAGTTAGATAGGCAAATAGTAGTTATGTACATAATAAGTTATTATAGTGCGGAATAGCACATTGCCATATCGTAATCTTATAGTCAAAACCAAATGTATAGAAAATTATTTATTTATCCCAACAAATTAGTAGAGGGATATCCATCCATATATCCATGGCTTTTCTGTATTTACATTATGTGCTAAAGTTCTAACTAAAGGGCTTGTGGACATTTTTCAGTTAATTAAAATATTAATATTTCCATCGTAGCGTTTCGTTAATATTATTGAACATTGGTACCATTTTTTGAGCTTTAACTTCACTTTTTTGTACTCAACACTCAATTCGCTCAACTAAAGAAATCTTTTAATCTTTTATTCCTCTCTTCTTTAAAGAGAGTGAGAGAAGAGAAAGAGAGAGAGAGGAGAAAGAGAGATAAAATAGAGTGTCTTGTTCCCTCTAATAGCCTATAAAACGTTTTGATCCTAGAAGAGTCTCCACGTAAACTTGGTAGTTCGTCACCATTTGGTATTATTGTTTTTTGGCTAAAATTCATTTAACCGAAATAATCGAAAAGGGAACTGGAAAAAGGATAAAATAAGAACTACATAAACAAATTTTGTAAAATGGTACAAAAAGCCTCTAAAAGAAGGATAGATCTTATTCAGGGTTTTAATACTCGAATCCAACCTCTATATCTATAAAGAGATCTTGGATTGAAATTTACTTGTAAGTATTTGCATAAATTTTTACTTGGAAATGAGAGGTGGGGTAGCATTGACTGTGGAACAGTTCTTTCGGTTTTTATAAACAAACTACAAAATGGCTGGTACTGGTAAGCACAAATTTTTGATCATTCTTAAATCTCAATTATATTTTTAAACTATTTTTTATGATCTTCAATTCATATTGCCAATTAGAACTTAAATATTTTGCTACCATCGTTGTATCAATAAGAAAGTTACATGGGTAAATCGAACACTTTCATAGTACGAGTAACTACCAAATTGTTGCAACTACCATAACGGTTTACACATGTAATTTTTTTTGATAGTTGCCACCATAGCAACAAAATATTCAAGTCTAAACTAAAGTATAATCGATTGTAGCTAAAACGATAAATTGGTCATATTTACGTTAAAGAAACGTCACTGTTACTTCATTTTAACCGTTCAAAAACTGTTTTTAAATTACTAGAGTATACAAAAAAAATTCTTTGAAATCTGGAAGATCCCAAGCATACATTTTGGATAAAATTATAAATTGGTCATATTTACGTTGAGGAAACGTCGTTAATTTTTCCAAAAAATTCCTTAAAGTTGACTAATTTTTACGTTCCCATCTATTATGTAATATTGTTTTTCCTATGAAATAAAATGAAATGGCCGTAATTATTAATGTCAATCATTGATTAATTTTGAATTTACACCTTCCCAAACCAATAAAATCATGTCATGATTTTATTACATTTAATTCATTTAATTTACCTTTATATATGTATTTGTATATATAATTATATATACTAGAGATTTTATATTTTGCACGGGCATTGTGTACTCTGTAATCATTTTTAATGCTAACGAACTAATGACAGACTACCCGTAAAAAAATAAAATTTTATATATAAATTTAATTATCTGCCCTTTTAATTAGTCAATTAAACACAATTTATCATTAAAATTTGGACTTAATTTTGGCGCACAAAATAAATAAAAAAAAAAAAAACGAGATTAAATTATATTAAACAAAAAAATAAAAAAAATAAATATCATTTTTGGGCTCGTTATATGTAAATTTTGGTGTCGGCATTGTATCGTGCTGATGAATAAAAGAGCGCGTAATTAAAGCTTTTTCAAAGTGTTCGATGTTGTAAATTACATGTACTTTAATAAGCACATTTTAAATGTGTTCTATACGAGTATACAAAAGTGTCAAGATTGGAAATAAAAGTTAACGTTACGGTTTGCCAGGTATGCCGTTGTTTACTTTCCATTTAAATTGCTGTAGTAATAATACAATAATGGTGAATTGTATGGAAAATTACAGTGTGTCGGATAATACAAAATTGTACAAATACACCTACCTCTAATATACATATACGTCTACACATCTACCTGTAGTCAGAGGTGTTTCAATATTATAGCCATACTGCATAAATTTAAATTTTACTAAGTTAATTAAAGTTTTACATTTATGGTGTTTAATTAAGTGCAAAACTTTATAATTAATTCATAACACAATATATAATAATTGGCATAATGTTTTAATATTTTTAGATATATATATATATAATTGCACTAATAAAGTTTTGTATTTATATTGGTTTTCAGTAATTATTGTTTGGTTACACAAACACGTCAAAATGTCTACAGCAAAGGGAAATAAATTTCGATTGGTTATTGTACTGTAAATATTTACCATAAATTGTTTGGGTTAGACTTTAATTTGATTTTGTGATTTGTATATTGTAATGGTGAGCGATTTAAAAATTGCGTAAAATTATGGGGAAAATGTATTGTGACTCTTATAGAAAAAAAGTTGAATTTGATTTTGGAAAAAAAAAAAATGTTTGATTCAATTTGTATTTTGTCCCATGATAGTCAGACAAGGGTAGTCAAATTAATTTTATTTTTCATTAAATCTCTGTAGGACTATGAGACAGCAATAATCCACATATCAACCTACCTACTACGCCATTATTCTTAGAATTCTAATACATTAGAATTTTTTTTAAGAAATCTATACATAGGGGTGCCTAATATTCATAAGAGTTGATTATGTAGAAATTTTGACGTCTATTTTTTTCGTATCTCTTTTGTTCTAGAAAGCCACAAAAAAAGTTTACTCTTTTTGACTTCTCCGCAGCGACTTCTTATGAAGTACTGGATATGCCCAATTTTGAATTTAAAAAAATTTAATTATTGATTATTACTGATTTCGACATTCCATACGAAAATTGATTCTTTATTTTCAAAAATCTCAGCTTAATTCATACCTCATGGGATGTGGCGGGACAAATCCAAAGTTACCGTATCAAGTTGCTAATCCTGACTGCACAAGGAATAAAAAATAAATAAAAACCTGAAAACTTGCTACAAAACGAACATTAAAGATTTGTTAGAGAATTTCGTTCACATTATGATGTATGTATGTTGGGGAAAAGCTTGTCCGTTGGTCCATTGCTAATAATGTTTTTTTCCTAAAAGGATATTAATAGAATGTAGTACTACAGTTTTTTATTAGGCCTCTAGAAATACGTACGACAATTGTGTTTTTTGTACTTTTTGATAGTCCAAGTAAATTTTGTGCTTAACGTAGACCTGACTTGTACCGTGAACCAGTAACAATTCAATTACTTGAAATATATTCAGAGTAGAGAAAAAATGAGTAAGACCAAAATTATAGCGCTGCTGTTGTATCGTGGGGTAGATTCTTGAGGTGTGGATTATTAAATTGTAATTTAAAAACTTTTTTAATTTGTTATATAATTTTTTATTAATTAATTTTTAATTAACAATTTTATTCTAAAACTTCTTGTTCGAAAATCTTAAATCTTTACATTTTCTTAAAAAAACTAAAAAACTCTCTCTAAAAAACTTATTTTCATCAACAAGCATCTGCTTATATACCCAAAATCGTATCCCCTCTTTAAAATATTTCAAACCATTGCAACTATTAAAATTACCTTATTTGGTAAAAATATTGGTGAATCATCATTCTTATGATGATGACCTAATTCTAATTTGAAACAGTTGCGCACGTGTTAACCCAATTTCTTGCTTAACATAAACATTGCGCACGTGTACAATTAATATGAACAATCTTCTTATTCGAACATGCTATGACATGTTTCAGTTATAGTTTATTCCAACAAAGAAAATACATGCTGCTATAGCATGTTTCATTTCAGAATAATATTAATATTAATTATAATATTAATATCACAATAGGTCTATTAACTATTTCATAAATATGGATCATAAAAATCACACTTGACTTAAAAATAAAAATCAAAAAACTTCTTTGGCGAAAGTATCTTTTTGTCCCCTATCAATTAAACAATCATTTTAATGATAATTTTTTTTTACTGTATGTTAAGTTCTTTTGTAAGAAAAGTTCTTTTCTAGTTTAAATAAAAATGTAAAAGAAAATTGCCTTTTCTAGTATAAATAAATTAAGTATTCAGTATAAATAATGTTACAAAAAAAAAAAAGTTAAAAAAAAGATCAAAAATATTTAACATAAAATTGTTATTCCCTTTTTTTTTACTTTTATGCTCTTTTATTTGTCGAGAATAAATCTTATACATACAAAAATTTACAGTCAATTTACTTCATCATAATAAGTTTTCTTTATGAAATGAAAAGAAAACTTTGACAAACTCTCAATTAGAACACCTGCTTAATTTGACAATTCTTCAACCGCTCCCAGGTATTATAGAAAATACTATGGCTGACACATGAACGATATACGTATCAAAAAGAGTTTATTCGACAACACAAAAATGGTGGTTGGTGTGCGGTGCTCTATTGTTTCACTCTCTTTCTCTCTCTCTCTGTCTCTTTTTCTGTGCTGTCTCTACACCTTTTTGGTCCCTGGGTGGCTGGGAAAATGCAAGAGATTTTCTACGGCTGATGGTATGTGATATGATATAATGAAATTTTCTCTCCCATTGAATTGAGCACGAACGACTCACCGATTTTGCCATAATTTCATTTTCAGTATTTTTACCGTTATATGGACGTGATTTTGAGATAGCCTTGTATACAAGGATATGTATAACACTGTATGTACAAGATGGCTATATTTATGTATACATACATATATGTAGTGTAGCTAGGAGTATTTTAATGGATATGAATGTATTGGTGCTGGAAAACTGCAAGAATGAAAAAGCGGGCAATTGAGATAATATTTTTGGTGAGTGAATGTTAGTGCAATAAACCAGTATGCAGCGAGATGCTGAATAGTTCGGAATGGATTCATTGTGTTACTGGTAATTGAAAGAATATTGGGATCGTTGGTTTTATTTATTCAGTAAGGTTGTTCTTTATAATGAAAATGTTTTTCTTTTGATTCGTGCCAGTGATTTTGTTATAGCTATAAAAGGATATTGACTTGCCTTTGTGACTCATAATAAATAAGTAAATATTTTATCGACTGATTCAATTAAATTAATTTTGAGCTCTTTATTGACATTTGATTTTATTGACAGAATTGAAGTATATGCATATTCAATATATATACAATACATACATACCATATATAGCTGTAATATAAGTAGTTGGGTACCTAGTTAGAGTAAACAAAACACTTATCCGTCCCATCATCAAGCCATTCATTGACATCACCAGAGAACAGCCCACATGATGAACATTGAAATCCCATATAGGATCACATAAAACAGTGAACCAGATGGGATAATATGGAAATTTGATAGACCATCAAGTAATAGTTTTTTTTTTTTTTTATTTGTTTCCTTTCTGGTAATTTGTTTTTAAGTGCTCTCCAAAACAAATTGAAAATAATAAAAAGCAACATAAATTTAAGAGAAAACCAATGAAAATACACGGGGAGTCTTCTTGTGGCTCAAGAGTAATATTAAAGCAATTTGTGGTGCTTGAAATAATGTTATCGTATCGTTAATGGCTTACAACGGGAGAAAAAACGTTTCGAAATTTCTAAAGTCCTAATATTATGGGATATATGTAACATCTAAACATAGCAATATAAAAAAAAAATAAATCAAAAATTATGTCAATGCACACTTTGAGCTTTCATTGATGGTTGTTCTTATGATGGATGTGCGTCTGAGAGGTTTTCATATATTTAGGTTAAGTACCTACTTATTAAGTTATGGCTTAATGGTTAGTTACCTACTTATAGATCTCTGTTATTATAGCTAATGGGCTTTGTATAAAAAACTTAATGTCATTTAAAATGAAAATGCTTAGGGCGTATGTATGTACTATAGGTAATTTTATTGATAAAAAAAAAATCTTTTCTTATAAATAGGTACATAATCAGCAACTAAAATTAATTAATTTTTATTTTCAGATAAGTATGTAGCCAACTGGTACCTATGTATATCTTTCTTTTTGTTTAATTCAGAAAATATTTTAATCATAAACTAGCTTCATTAATTCAAAGCTCAGTTAAACAACTGTTCAATTTCGTAATTAGAAATGACAATGGAGCCATTTCATGATTGCAAGCCTTAAAAATGTTCTGTCTATAATTTGAAATTCTGCTCCTGCACAAACAAATATTGCTATATTTTTTTCGGAGTTATATAGTAGTTATAAGTATAAAATAGAATCCCTACTAAATGGTCTCAGTTAAGTTTCCTAAGAAAATGGAAATTCTATTCTATTCCAATTTCGGTAAAAAAAAAATCTATAGGAAATAAATATTATTTATGTATAATACCTACAAAAAAAAATATACATCACCACGATTAAGTTCAGTTCTAGAAAAGATTACAAATATATGTTAGCAAATCCTTTATTGATGGCCCTCCTATATATGATCTGAAACGATTAATATATTTATGATTTTCTTTTTCTGAATTTATTATTTATGAATTCGGAAAAGTTGAAAGAAATAAGCTTTGGGATAGCTTAACGATTGACAATAAGTAGGTATACATATGTTTTGTGTGTATACAGATGTTGTATATTTAGCTATGTATATACATAAAAACAGGGCCATTCAAAGAATGGGGGCAGAAGTGGTTGGTACCCCGGGCTTTGAAATATTAAGGTCCTCAACTTGGCAATTCAATATGTTAGACAAAAATATAAGGCAAGGCTAAGTGGAACGAAATTTAAAACTAACCATAATACAGCTATTAGTAGAAAAAATTCAATTGTATTTCCTGTGCTTTCCACTACTAGGGGTTTTTTATGTGACGGTTGCAGCACTCTAAAATTCGAAGAAAAAAAACACAAAAATTGTAGTATGCCCGTTCTCCCGCTTCGCCGTTTTGTTGAAGAATATTTTCATTTAAACGTTTTTAACAAAATTATCAATTCAATAAGCCATAGATGGACTTACGTGTTGATTTCAACCAATTTCTTCAATTTGGAGTTTTTTTTTTAAGTTTTGAAGAATTTTTCAATCAAATTCAATAAATTCAATGAAATGGATCAAAAGAATATAGTTTCAAAGGCAAAATTATTGCAAAAGAAAGATAAAAATGAAATACCTAAGTGACGAAATTGTAGAAGAATTAATATTGCTGAAGCGTGTTTACGAATCAAATTTTAAACTAAGGGCTTTGCAGAATGATCGAATTGCCGAATTTGAAAGAAATCATCGACATGAGATTCGTAAAAATGAATATTTCCAAATATAGCGATTGTGGTTTGAATTTTTTTAACCATGCCTGTGAGTGTAGCTTGTAGCATAAGGTGAAAGATCATTTAGTGTTTTGAAAAGAATTGAAAACTATCTACGATCGACAATGTCTCAGAAACGACTAAATGAACTAGCAAGATTTTATTATTTTTATTTTCTTCGTCACATTTTTATTTTAAATTTTGAAGGGCCTCTTTAGAATATTAGTTGCTCCGGGTCTCGCATTTTATCTGAAAGGCCCTGCATAATATGCATTAAATATTATATTATATATATGTATGTAGAAAAATATTATGATCATTGTAAACGTACGGAAAACTAAATATGTAGGTACTGTAAATTTAAAAAAAAAAACATCTCATTTGTAAATATGCTCACGTACAAACTTTCAAAACAAGGGTTCGTTCACAGTTATAACTTTTACCGTTTTTTTTCCACGTTCAAGTTATTTGAAATTCAATAGCGCAATGTGTTTCTAGAGCATATCGCTAAATCATTTTTTGCGTAAATATTTTAAACATCGACCCCATGAGACACAGTTGGATGTATTTTTATTTATTTGTCAAATAAAAAATGTATATAAATTGAAGTTGATTTTTTAGAAACGGAACTACAAATGTATAGATATATAGAGTTAAAAAAGATGCAGAGTTAAAGTTTAATTGCCTTTTCAAATGTTACTTATTAAAACAATTTTTACTATTTAGAAATTAAAATTCTTCATAATTAAAAGCAAACTGATCTACAAATACTGAAATGTGGTAAAATGCTTTATATTCTCTGGGATACAGTGGAACCGGACTAATCGTTTTAAAATTTTGAACAATATAGTCAAAAAATAGTCGCGATAGACAAGCTAAGAGATACTCTATGAAGGCCACTTTTAATGGATTATAGAAGGATCAACTCGTCAATACAAACTTTTGGACACAGCGCCACAACACCTTTAACCGTTACATTGGGAGCACATTCATGTGCTAAACATTGATGAAAGGCTAATTTATCTCGAAAGTTTTTTAAGTTTTGTATTTTACAGTTTCAGTAATGTTTCGATCTGAAAATTGATAAAATATTATTTCTAAATTAAATAAATAAATTTAGAATTATGCAACAGTGGAAAATTAATTTTCTGTACAATAGTAGAATCAGAAAAAATAAAATAGAATTACGGCTATTAGTTATAGGAAAAAAGTTTTTATAATAAAAATTTTCTTCTAACCAAAATTATTGTACACAATTTCATAGTGAAATTTCAACCAGTCATCCCGACCGAAAATATAAAATTTAAAGGAATGGGATTTGACTATTTTTATTTTCTCTTCTAGAGGAAAACTTTTTTTTAGAAACATTCTACATTCATATACATTACAAAAAAGTTACCATTTAATGTTTTATTTATAAAGAAAAACATTGTGCTGAAGGGTGCCGAAATGAAAATAAATAAGAAAGAAGATTTCTATAGTATACAACTAAGCCACCCCATATTGAGTCTACCACAAGACAAATTTTGTTGGTATATTTGTCCTTGGCAGTGATATATTAGTTAAATATTTTTTTTTTGTTTTTCATAAAAAAGCAATATTTACTATTGAGAAGAATTTTATTTTCAAAAAATATTTTATATTCTGTTTGTTCATCGAACCGTTAGTACAAAGTTTATTTGCCATGAAATTCATTTTACTCGAATAACTTTCGCCCAATAGCCAGAGCTAACTTTCAGTTATAAAACTTTAAATAACACACATACACACACACACAGTTTTTTCTTTTTTTTTTTTTTGTTACCCGAGTTTTCCAATTGTATTTCCACTTGATGGATCTTTGTAGAGTTTGTTTTTGCGAAAATTTATATTTGAAATACTCACGCAAGAGAAAACTCTAATGACTCCATAAATGTTACTATAAAAGTCATTAGAGATTGTTTGTGAAAGTTAATTCAAGAGTTTTCTGTTGCGAGCGAATTACCTCTGAAAGCCAAAAAGACCTCCTTTGTATAGTGGTTAGGCAAACGAAAATTATGTGTATATACTGAAAATTGCATCTAAATTAGTATAGTGAAGGTTTTCTCTTGATTTAAAAAAAAAAATATCATAATTTGTGGGTATTTGATTGTGTTTAGGAAGTTTACTAATATTATAATAGAAAGTTTAAATTTTTTTTTGATTTGTATATTTTGTATAGATGTAGGGAATTAGGTCTTGGTATTTACATTGTACATTGTATATAATGTAGTATTGCTATAAAGAAGAATTTTGTAGTTTTATTTCAAATCTATTACGCGTAGTGAGTATTAATGCCCATATTTAAACTAGAATGCTATTAATTAGGACTATTAGCTGTGGTGATATCTAAAGTCGCTGCTATTGCTCTATAAAATGTTGGAAAAAGCTTTAATTTAACCAAATACTAATAGGTAGGCATACAAGATTATAGTAACACAACGTGAAAATAAATTAAATTGTCTACTTTGATGGAACAACTAATTAATTATACACAACTCAATCGAATTAAATAGTTGGAAATTTTTTGCCTATATACATATGTACGACCCTATCTCTATGATGGCATTAACCTCTCTGTCTATATATACAAAACCCAAAGTTCTTCATACAAATTACTTGGAAAGTTCCCGATGAAATAATGACGGTCATAAATACTACGCTATCGCAAACAATATAATAATAATCATATTCATTAATCAAAAGCCAGGACAAACCAAGCGCTTTTAAACTCAATAGTTCAAAATGCTAAATGAGCCAAATATATCATAGCAAGACATTTTGTTGAACGGTGCCTTTAAGAGAAAATTGTGGTGGGATATAATAAAGCTCGCGTACTTTAAACATCTATGTCTATACATATATGAATGTAATTGTATATACATTTATAGACTCGTATACGTGCATACCTACATACATACATATATGTACTTGTACATAATACACATTTCAATGTAACACACAGCATAAAGCATGAGTAATATTTAAATGCAAAATGGTGTTTAACATGACCTATTTTTATGAAGCTTTCTGTTGGTTTTTTCCTTCTCCTCTTTCTTTCTTCTTACGGAAGTTCTTTCATACAAATCCTTCTTACAATTTTCCACAATAAAGGCAAAAATGAGGAAAATTAACTACCGCTTTATGATGTATTGAATGGTTCAGGTGTTGAATAACAATTTGTTATTTTGCTAGAATTTTTTTCCTTCATGTATAACCTCATTATAATATCGTACTTAGTCTCGCCTTTATACATACATACATACATATATATATATGTGAACTTATTTTCAAAAAAAAAAAAATGTTGTACAGCCACTGGGAATAAGAAAATATAAGGAAAAGGTTTATTTTTGGTTCATGATGCATAACCTAATCGTTTTGATACTATAACAAGCCGCACACACTTTGCGTATAACATGCGTATAACCTAATGTCTTCATTATTTAGTTTTACGCTTAGGAAATTTTAAAATTAAAATAACAATAAAATAAAATTGAATTAACATATTAAACGATATTGTATAGCGTGACTAAAAATACATTTTATACGTTTTATACTTTTATGATGTACCTACAATGAAAAGAAGTATGCACGAACGTTAGTCCCTTTATTAAGGAATATTTTTAATCGATTTTTTTTTCTCAGATCAAATTTCCATCATTAATTAATAAAAATGAGTCCGATAATTTACAAGGTTTTTAATTGCAGGTTCTTTTTATGAATATATGTAACTCTAACACAGTTGTGAAAGTAAATTTACAATTTTTTTGATTGATTATTGTATCAGGGAAGTTAATTTGGGTTGAAATATTATATTTTGGATTTTGGATACTGTAGATATGTTTTTTATCCACAGAAGCCCAATACAAATCCGTCTTAAAGAACATACTCATTCTATGAACCTATTCTATGAAAATAGAAACCTATTCCAAGAAAATAAATTTGTGTAAATATATTTCTATAGATCACCGAATCCTAAATGAGGGATCGCATTCGCATGCAACTAAAATTAAAAATTTGATTGTGTTTTTCAAATATTAAAATTGTTAACATAATTATTTTAAAATCCCTGTTTTTTACAGTAGTTATTCTGTAGTGTAAACGATGCTTCAAAATATTTGACATTTCAGATTCAAACATTGGATTATATGGGTGTAAAAGTCATAGAAAAATATATTTTCAATTTATTTGGAAACTAACCAATTTCCGAATTTAGTTTCTATTACGCGTTTTAGTTACACGCGATTTTGAAATTGCGAACGTCCTTTGTACAATGCGGTTCCATTTTCCTATAACGATGATTTGTAAATGACAGTTGAATTTTTTTTTTAAATTTTTTTAAATTAGGTTTTTTTTTTATAATTGAAAAAATATCGTTTTTATAAGAATTGGAACGTAACCCTATTTTTTGTATGGGTTCTTTGTCTAGTATAATGCGGCAATTTTGTGGAACCTAACCTCCGCGTTATACCTAGGGTTACCTGTATGTAACAATGTAACTTACAACAAAATAACATTAATTAATAATTTCATATATTTTTGAACAAATCTCTAACATTGACTTACATATGTATAATAAAACTGACTGAAACTTATTGAATTTGTCTGGCAATTTCATCTACGTATACTACAATACAACTCTTGTACAGTACTACCTTGTATAAATGTACAGTACAATCCAACGGTTAGTTAAACTTTAAGCAAATACAGTTTGCTTGTCAAATACATTTTATTTCAAATAAAATATGTTTACAATATAAGACGACATTATATAATCGGACATACAGGAAGTTCTCCAAATTCCAAAAAGAAAACTAATTCATTGATTTTCATAGATATTGTTATTGAAATGTACTTATACAAAACCATGTAAGTACATTGTACATACCTAATGTATGTACACATGTACTATTAAAAGTTTCAAATGCTTGAAAGTCTTTCCATTAGCCATTCAACAATGTTCTAGAAAACTATAAACGGGCTAGAAAGTTTCTAGAAAGATTTTATAACAGTATAACTACATAGGAATTCTGTTTGCTGGGTTAAGCGAACACAAAGGGAGAATTTTCATAAAACAACAAATACTATAAACGGAAAACATGGGAAACCACATTATAAGTAAAATACATGAAACCCGATAAAGTTTAACAATATGAATCGAGAACTCGTTGGAAAATTACATTAAAACATACATTTACATTTACTATGTACAATGTATCAGCAAACAAACCTTATTTAGTTAGATATATAGCTAAAGTACATATGTGTTGAATAGAGACATATAAATGTTTCGAATAAAACCATTAATGTACTAAAATACAAATTCACTGTCCACTATTTGGACTTAAGGCTAAGTCTTTATATGGACAATGATTTTCACTTTGTCGAAAAAAGCCATTTATATTAAAATTTATCACCTTGTCGTATAAAATGCTAATAACTGTAAATTAGGAGCTTTGTGTATGTGTAGAGATAAGTGAATTTAATAGATTACTTTAAAAAGTTAGTGGGCAGTCGCGTAAATCGAACGGTCCAGTGAATAAATTTTCACTGCCTTATGGTTCATTAAATAAATCACAAATTGAGTAGGTTATGTAATGTTATCTCAATTGACCTTATCGAACCTCTAGAAGAATATGTTATATAGTTAGTTAGTGTGAAAGGGTGCGGGCGCCCTAGACCGTCCAAAATTCCTTTGATCTTTATAGATTACCCTCTTTTTACATTTATCTCAAATTGACATGACAAGCTCCTTTTTGTGGTACATGTTGAGGCGTTCTTTTTACAGAAACCTTACAAATGCTCGCAATTTCAACACTATTTTTTTAAGCATTACCATTTTAGAGATAATGTCATTATTTAGACTGTTTTTAAGTGCAATCCAACCACCAGAGAAAAACACTTCATATTTCATCCCCAGTCGGTCTTGAACCTGGGACCTTCCGTTCCAAAAGTACTGAGCCATTTAATCGGTTTAAAGAACAATGACGTAGTAAAAAAAAATTTGAAGAAAACTCAGTTATTGTTCAATTGGATAGAATGATCATTGTTAATAAATTTGGCGTATATACTCGCAACTCATTAAAAATGAACTTTGCAGTTGCGTCGTTGTTCTTCTAGGTGCGCTATGAGAAATTGTTTAATTATGGGTTTAGTAATTTTATATATGGAAATGTTCGCAGCATTATAACTTGGGTATTAGTTATTTTATTTTGTAAATTTCGTAACGGTTCTATTCTAGTAGATACCTACTTTGTTTTTTTTAATTTTTATTACTTCCTCAACTTTTCGTGATGAATGTGTATATAAAAAAACCATGGGGATCTCACAAATTGAATTACAAACAATATATCCATTCATTGAAGTAATAATGTTGTAGAATGTAGACTGTGAAATTCGTTTTTCTTCATACATGGTGATACTCGTAATTGGCCAATTTATCGCTAAATATTTATGCATGTATGTATAAAGCTTTTAGGATATTATTTTAGCTCGGCTATTTCTAATTCCCAAGATTTGCCTATAACCGTATCCATATAAACCTAATTTATTTGTGATGTATTATTGAATATTTTAATATAGTCCTTTTTTGATAGCTAACAATACCAGGGATTCCATAAAGGGTCAACAATGAAGGGAAAAAAAAAATTAAAAGGTTATCCTACTTATTTTTATATATATAAAATACTGAACATCCACGAGTACCTAAGTACATATAGTATTATATATATATATTATACATATATAGAATGTGTATAGTTATAGGCAGCCCGAGGACATATCAACCGAAAATCCTTTAATTCAATTTATTGTCAATAAAACTTTAGTACCTACAGAAATAAAGTCAGATAACCCCATGGCACAGCCAAAGTATATGAAGACAAATTTAGTATAAAGAAAACTTTCTGCAAAGTATTTCAACCACATGGGGTATAGGTGTATACATACACTGGGCTGTTTTTTTTTCTTTCTTTCCCGTTTTTCCGTTGGTTTTTTATGATTCCTAATAATAGTTAATACATATGTTCCAAAATACATGTGGAACATATTTTTTACTCGTTGGGGGTATCTCCTAAGAGATATATAAAGAAAAAGTAATTTTTTCACTTAACCTTTATCATGGCAATTTTGTCAACATTTTTGCTTATTTGAAGGATGCGGAATTTATCGTCAAAGCTTTATTTTCAACATTTTACGATTTTTCTTTATTTCAGCTTTTATGGATTGAATTAAAATATTTTTCCATTTGACATGTTAGATATTCTCTCTCTCTCTCTCTTTTTTCTATATTCACTCTTCATAATATGAAGGATCAAGAGTGGTACCGGTAGAAGCACTTATTGTGTTGATGTTTGAAATTTTCGGTTCAAAGAATGTCAATAAAAAAAAAAACCTCACATTTATGTTTAATTTAGCAATATAATGGTTAAAAGGTTAAGTATAAGTATCCTTAGTGGACATATTTTATATACTTATTTGTGAGATTTGAAAAATAAAGAATACTTTATTCTATTGTATAATACGTTGGGTATTTTGGGACGAATTATTTATAAAATATATGTATTTCACCAAACCTACACATTATTTCATTTTTTCATTATTTAGATATAGTATTTACAAGTTTAATATATCAGAACCGGGATTAGAGAGCCCAAATGTGAAAGCTTTTATCTAGTAATTTTAAACCATAAAATTAACTCAATAACTTACCTTATAATGTTGGAATCTTTTATTCTTAATACTTAACTGACAAGATCTTAGAAGTTCAAATGTCGTTTTTACTATTAAATATCTACAAATCCGTTTATCGTAATATACTAAGTAATGTTCTTTGTAACTTTGCTGAAGAACTTTTGTATAAAAAATATTGCATAATATAATGATAACTTTACCATAAACTTTTGGGTGCGGCTTTCCGATCATAAGATAAATAACCAAATTTATATTAAAATTCTTTTAAATTATTTGCTACTCGTCAATAAAACCTTTAATTTACATCGAAATTACTTTTCAGATTTTTTGCCTACCTTAATCTAAATCTCTATTATCCTAATCGCTTGCATTTCTCATTTAACCTTTTTTGTCTTGAATATACAACAATCGTACATAATATATACTACTATACACTAGCTACCCCCTTTTTATCAAAACATACTGAGCATTGAATCGATTGCTATTAGTTAAAAATGTTACTCATCAATAAGATTTATAGAAGCATAGTGTTTGTGTAGGCCCGGCCACTAGGCTATGAGCCATGGCATCCAATTAATAATGCTGATGTTGTTATTTAGAATTGTAATGTTTCTCGCCAGAAAACATACTAAATAATCAATCTCACCTTCTTTTCGCTTCTTCTTATCTTTTTGTTAGATCTAACCACATTAAGTTGATTACGGAAATGGCAGTGAAACGTTTTCGTTGTTTCACATCGTCATCCGTACATAGGGACGTATGTATCCGCTTCAGAGCATCATATATAGTTATATTTATGTAACATTAACTCCCAATGGAGAAGTTTTCCTCTATGTGAAACATATTTTGGTTTACATACATCGGCAATATCTCAATATTTAAATGTAAACAACGAACTGTGACCATTTCAAATCCCATAGTTTACATAAATTTTATTAAAAAAGTTTTTCCCAACATCAACTTTGACTATAATACAAGAAGTATATACACTAGGTATGACTATATGACGGTATATGTACACTGTGTACAAAGAGACGATACTCGTTGAACGGCCCCCGTGTGACTTAGAAAATAGTCTTGAGTTTCATAAAATCTTTTAATGGTAGACACCCAGGCGCAACACTCTCTAAGAACTTTTTAAATAATTTAAGACTTTTCCGGAACATAAATAAAATGTTGATTTTAACTTGTATAAGCTGATAAAAAGCGGAGCTTTCCAGTTTGGTTGTTTTTCATCCTCAATTAATTTAACTTTGAATGAAAGTTTGTCAAAAAGAACGTACCTACCATATGTATACCAACCAGTATTATACTTATACATATATACATACTTAAGAAGATTGTATTTGATTATTTATTTTTATTAGCTCAAATTAAGTGAATTTTATACGACAATTTAAATTATTTAACAATATTTTCCAATAAATCACGTGAACATCTTGAAATTTAAAAGTTTAAAAGGACCAGAATGATTTTTTCCATAATCGGTAAGAAAAAAATAGGAATCTAAATTGTTATTTATTTATTTCTTTACAGGAGGTAGGTTATATAGGTAGGTTTAACTTTAAAAACAAAGACTACATTATACGATGGTAGATGGAAAAGGTTCTTTCTTTTTTGTTGTGTTTCACTGTTTTTAAATGATGATGATAAATGTTTCAGTCTTTACACGCTTTCTGAACAAAAAACTAATTCTGGAGGTAATATAGGAAATATAAAAGACAAATATTAAAATACCAGAACTTTTTATGTACCTATGTACTCTAGTGTATTTATAAAATAAGTATATGTACTAACTAACTAAGTATACACGCTGTTTAAAAAGAAGAATATTCTGATGTGAAATACAAGACGGGTCGTCACAGTGTATACAGGTAGGCCTCTTAAAAAGCGGAAACTTTTTTAACATGTTTCTCTCCAAATATTGAGCACATTTTTCCTATTTAACACGGTGTACATTTTTCTTTAACGCGATATTTTTTTTAAATATTCAGCGTGCGCAATTTAAAAAATGGCATCAGCAGTCATTATTATATCTCCTACAATGCGATTGGCCACGATATACACAGACCACTGGCCTACACAGACCAACATCCCACACAACACGGCATGTCCCAACTTGTCCGATGTCCACATGTCCGATATTAAACAGAACCAGGTTCAAGACACTGGGTAATCACAGTTTTAACCAACTGAGAGAAATCGGCAAAAAAACAGTCAATTTAGGTCTTAGGATTTCTTAACGCTAAATGGCTGTAGCCGGACCGACCTTTCGAGTGACCATAACAACAAATAGGGTGTTCAGTTGTATCAAAACGAAAACGGCACAATTGTGGTAATTGGTAGACCAGAAGGGTCTCGCCATTCTTACCAACCAATCAATTGATTTTCTTTTATAATATTTAGTAAAGATTATTAGCATAGAAATTGAAAATGTAATGAAAAACAACTTTTTATTTAATTTTTTATACTTACTATTGAATTGAAAATATTTTCTGTACTGAAAAATTTTTCTTTTACTGAAAATTTTTTCTCCATAGGTATTTCGCGGAAAACTTCATTTAAATGCATACATCTATTGTATATATGCAATTGTATAGATTTCCGAGTGCGGTTTCAATTTAGAATTTTATTGAATATAAAACATCAGTTTGGGAAAAATATATTTCTTGAATTCATGACCATTTAGCTACTTGTAGATAAATAAATAAATCTTTTGGTAGAGATGATAAATATATTTTCCAAAAAAAAAAAAAAAAGAAGACTAAAATCATTAGTAACATAAAGTCAAATTGAGTAGAAATGCTCATAAAAAAAGTTAAATAGTAAGAATAATCTATTAGAATTTGTTTTAGGATTATTTATCTATTAGATAAAACGTATGAAATGAAGAAACACGCATTGAGTAGCGTGTGAATCTAACTTCGTTAAGTCAAACATAGTACATTATTAGTTAAAGGCCTCTTGTTGTAATAATATGTTTTGATATTTAAGTATTTATAATACTTAAGACAATTTTAAATTAATTAATTTAATGTTCCATATATGCAATTAAAAATTCCGTGTTGCGTTGGCGCTTTCTTCTTCATATCAAAAAAAGAAATCCAAAACAAACTTTAACTTTCGCTTTAAAAATGAATGAGAAAACTTCTGACAACAAAATGAACTACAAACAATAAACTTAACCATAATTCGATGTAACATGTCTAAACCACCCTTATCATATTTTGGTAAGAATGTTATAAGGATAAACGTACACCAGATTGCCGTAAATGTTGGAGCGCTAAATTAAAATTTACTTGATAAGACAGATTTCGGCTAAGTCGACGTGAGATTACATGTTTTTATGTTCAATTTTTTATGGGAAAAAAAAAGTCTTAGTGATAAGCTAGGTAAGCTAGAACATGCCACAAAGATAAATTTGATGTATATGTATACGTATATAATATACTATTGTATGTATGTAATGCACGTATATATGTGTACTTATATATGTACTTATAAACACAATAGGTACTTACAATCATATATGTAATGTTATGTATGACATGCGTTGACGTAAAGCTTTTACAATCTATTATTCTGATGGTTACTCTATAAGAATAAGGGCCTCCTAAAAAATAAGAAAGTTAAATTATGATAGACACAATGACAATTTTTTAGTAGATATGTACGTCTATATACATAGCTACATATGTACATACATTCCAACTTACATACATTAATGTTGAAAAATATATTTAATGTTTAACCTAACTATGTATGCAGGAATTTACATGAATTTACGGTGAGGCTTTTTTGAGCACTCTGTAATTATTTTAGGACATAATCTATCATCAAATCATGTCACATACCAACTATTTATTAAAGAAATAAAGAGATTAATGATTTTGGCTTTATTTATTCAAGTTGGTATAAAAATTTTACATTTTCATCAAAAATCAATTTAACAATAAAAAATTGTATTTTGTTCTTTTTTCTCGGTTATAAATTTATTACAGTAGCATATCTTGAGAATTTTTCGATTTTTGACTTTCCAGTTGAAAGCTATTAGGGTAAAATATCTAATCTATTAAAATACATTAGGTATTGTTAAATTACCTATAGATTAAGATAAAGAACATCCATAGATCACATCAGATCATTTCACATAGATCCAGAGATATTGAATTTATCGTAAACGTTCACACGCGCTATTGTCATAATTTCGATAGTATAAAAAAAAATCTTAATTTCTTTTACTTCACTTAATTTTATTTTAACACAGAACAAAAAAGTTGAAATTGTTAAAAAATATTTAAAATTTATGTGGAAACGAAATCTCTATACTATACTTATTTAATGTAATTATAAAGGTTAGTGAAGACCTGAAGGCCATATGCGTAATTAAACTTTTATATAAAAATAACTCAAAAGTCAAAAATTCCTCAAAAGTCACACTGAGTCACACTTTTTTTTTTGACTGTCATTGACGGGCTCTATATATCAAAGTGCTAATTATTTCAAATTGATTCTGATTGAATTCAAAATGTAAAATCCAAAATTAGCAAAATCATTGAAAGTAAATTATAAAACATATTAAAGTCTAGTCAGAAAAATTCTATAAAAATTCTATAAAATATTATTACGATAAATTTGGATTTCATCATGCCTCATCTTTTTCTGCGACATTTTTCGCACGTACAGCCTCTGTCTGACGAAAAACTCCATCATATTAAATTAAATTTCAATTTTGGCTTTAAATTTGATTTCGGTATTCTTGCAGTATTCGTTGTTTTGTAATTTTCTAGAAAAACCCATATCACATATAAATATACTTATATATGTATGTAACTATGTACTGTGCATATATACAAATGGATATGTATAGTATTTGTCTTGAGAAAAATGAAGCATCTGCATCAACTCAAATAGAACGATTTTTATATGTATTATGTTTATTTAATATAGCCAGACAAAAATTCCGGAAAATGTACACGTTAAAAGAACTCAAACAAGACCCATAGCATTTCCTTTAAGTTTAATTGAATTTTCCTAGAATTTATAATGCATTTTGGATACTTTTCATTTGTAATGCAGTGAACTGAATTTTATGTTATGAATTAAAAATTTGTACAGTTGCAGGAAATGATTTTTTTTTTTTTAATATTTTTAACTCAGTTTTTTTCGCCAATGTTCAATTAAAATTGTAATACAAATTTTAAATGGAAAAATTGATTGAAGATTGGATTAAAAAAAAAAAAAAACTGGAATTAATAACTTTGTGTTGATTATCATTTTTATTTATTTGTGTATTTCAAACTTTCAATGATACCGATGAAGAAGTTAACAATGTTAGCTATAAAATGTATGAGGCTGTACATTGTGACTTGAAATATGTATTTGTGTATTTTTTAAAGTTTTAGTAATTCTGTTAAAATAATAACTTTTAAATCCTACGAATACGTATCGAACTGAAAGTGTAAAGAAACCAGTAAAGAAGAAATAATTGGCTACGCCGATTAAAATATACCCGTCTGAGTACTTGTTTATTATTTTAAACTTTGTCCGTGTCTATTTTGTCTGTACAATAAATACAATTGGGTAAATTGAATACAATTGATTAAAAACCCTAGAAATGACATAAAATTGATTGCAGCGCCATAACGGTATTTCGGCAAACTTTTTATACATAAATTAAATCTTCATTTTTATATTCTTTATCATTTTCGTTATATTCATTTTTTCCGTAATCTAAATACTTTTCGAGTAAAAGGTTAACAACTCAAGAAATTAAATAAAATTAATTGCACCTCTATAACGGTAGGTCGTGGAACTTTTTGGTCTATGTATGAAATTTGTATTTTTAAAACTCTCTCTAATTGTTGTCATAATCATTTTTTCTACATTCTGACGATCGTTTGAGTAAATGAATGGATTATATCAAAATTCTGTGCACACTGTACCACAGCCTCCCCTAATTTTTGCTCCAAAAACAATAGAGATTTTACTCTAGGTATACAAGACAAGTCTGTCAAAATTTCATAATTTTAAGAGAGATAAAGTTCAACGTTTAACGTTCAATCATAGTTTTATGAAAATAATGTTCTAAATTTTATTTAAATTTAAAAAAAAAAACTTCTCATACGGGAATAAAATGGACTACAATAAACGAGAAACCCAGCTTCTTTTTTTAAAATTAAATATAAAAATTATGATTCAACAAAACACAAAATCGTATAAAGAATAAAGTGTTAATTGGTGTCTTGAGGACTATGCTATAAATAAACAAATTAATGAAATTTCCAAAAACACGTTTTGATAAATCATCAAACATCAAACAGCTAAGGTATGCAAAATTTAATTCACTTGAATGTTGAAGTTATGAAATTGTCTAAAATACACCGAACTTCCGTAAAAATACGAGAATATTATGAAGCAAATTACAATTATGTGATTTGACATGGATAACAATAAAAATAATTAATTTTTCAATTAATTAAAGTCAACAAGTCAACGTACCTACAAAACAATAAAATTTCTGACATTGTGTGCTTTCATTTTTAAATAATTACAATTTTAATTTTCCGAAAACGCTTAAACAGTAGGTGGGTAAAATAAAAAGAACTTACACAAAAAGTGGCTATTGAAATTAAAATTAAATTTTATTTGCATTCGCGGATGAAAAACGCTGCCAATTAGGGACGAAAAAAAAAACTTCCACCTAGTTATTTGTGGTTTGTATTGATGAATACAATCTTAGACTCTTTTTTTCATAAAACGGCCATTTTATAGTAATTCTTTATGGCAGATTCTATCAGAATGTAATACAAAACAATAAAAGCTCTTATTTAGTGGAGAAAACTCGTTATTTAGAAAAAGTTTGAATGGGCGATTTTGTTCATTTTTAATACCAGCGTTTTCGAAATTATAAAACTCATAGATTAATTTATTTGAACGCATTCTTGGATATTGTTATTATATGCCTACTTATCCATATATTTTCTTAAAACGTTGAGAAAACATAAAATTAGCGTAAAAACCATTTTATATTTCATATGCGTAAGCATAGGTGGAAGTAAAAAAATGTAAAATATTTAATTTTATTTTCAGTTTATAAATTGTTTTTATTCAAAAATGTAAATAAAGTAATTATTTTTGCTTCAGTAACTCGGTTTTTGTTTTAATAAATGAATTTTTGGTTTCATATGAAAATAACGACAATTAATGTAAACAACGAAATTTACTGGAAAATATTCTATTCGTTCCTGATGAAACGCTGTTCCGATTGTTTGGCTTTCAAATATCAATAGTAACATTTATACAAATGAACGTTAATAATTAAAATAATGTATGTGTACCTATTAACCACAGTGACGCGCTCGTTTATATTACATACCGTATTTGTACATTTAACAATATTTAACTTGATATTTAATTAATGTAGCCAAACATAAAGGATTTTATAACAAAACTTATTTGTATCTATGTAGGTATGTAGTAGGTAAGTATATATGAAAATACATGTTGAGAAATAATTTGGAAATTTGTTTTTAATATTTTTTTTTCTTCTTTTTTTTTTCGTTAAAGAAGTATGAAAAAGTTTAAGAAGTAGGGGCCAGTAAACAAAAGTATTTTTTGCCTAACCAATTTATTAAAATGAAAACAATTTAATTTCGAAATTCGTAAATTGCAATAAACCCATAATTAGAATGAAAAAACTTTTAATGAACTTCACTTGATTTGGAAAGTTTAAATTAAAAACTAGGGATTTATATACTCGCACAAAATATAAAATTTATAGCTGCAGCACAAATGGAAAATACTTGATTAGTAGGTGTATTGTGTATAATAATATAATAGATTAAAAAAAAATACAATAAGAAAGTGGAAAAGAGCCAATTGAAAATGGAAAATTTTTTAGGGATAGCCACAAATTTAACATTTAACATTATTGTAATCAGGTGACATTTGATATATGTATTTAGGAATAATTTAATTGAAATTGTTAACATTTCTCAAAGAATTGTATTATTATAGGATGTGAAAAACAATATACTATACCTACATACATATGTATATGTACATTGTGTAATATATTGCTTGAGTATTCTATTACAATTGTGAATAATAATATTGAACAGATGGTATCAAACAATATTGAAATATAATGTATGTACGTACATACCGCAGCACATTAATTAGTATGTAAATTAGTCGAGTTAATAAATGAATTTGACTCAGGTAAGGGTGTTTTAATGTCATACTTAAAACAACATACATATAATATGTATGGGTCTGCAAAAATAAGATTTTCATTTTAAAAGAAAGCTCTAAAGGAAAAGCTTAAATGGAAATTAGATAAAATGTTAACATAAATGATAAAAATTAATAAATCATTTGTCGGAAAATTTAAAGCAGTAGGTATGTATGGAAGACAAAAAAAAGTATTGCAGCGAGTTTTCCCTATTGGCAAAGCGGGTTGGTCGATCGAATTTTTATACTTTGAAGATAATAAAACAAAAAGAAATAGAAGGAACACTTTAATGATGTACATATGTGCATTATATGAATGTAAATTACCATTTTTGTTATCAACTTACTAAGTTTCTTGACGTTTCTTTACTTTAACCAAGCAAAACTATTTGCTACAGATTCTCAACTGGACAACAGCTAGCTAGAGCGGAATTCAGTTTTTTATACCTTTGGCCTCTCTATTTCGACTATTATTGCTTGGTCTGCTTGTCTAAACTTATCATTGGTTTTGTGTTACACATAATCTGTAGTTTGGTCCGTTTATATAAAGTTAAATTGGTCTAAGCGACACAACTGAAGAATTAAAATGTAAATTCATAATTCAGTAATTGCCACACTAAGTACATAAGTCTATGATGAATTTGTTACTTAAAACCAGGAAATGAGTTGTCGTTACAGTATACTAAAATCGTTTCGGTCAAAGATGACAAATTAGGGGAAATAAAAATATAATAAAAATTGTAATTTTTCTGAATGCCATAGAATTAAATGCAATAGAAATATGAAACATACTCAACATAATGGCTGAAGACTTTAAAAACTAAATAATTCCAGAAAAAATCATTCAAAAACAGACTATGTAGAAATTTTATGCACTGTTCGGAGCATCGCAGACCTTATTTGGCACCCTTTTTTTATTTTAGCCTTCAATATTTTTTAATTATTCTAATTTAAGGAATACTAAAATAAGTTAAAATTAGGTAAAAGAGCAATAAAACAAAATAGGTGGTACCAAAAATTGAATCAAATCTTTTTATTTTGACTTACATAATGTTAAACGTTGTCAACCTAATGCATATGTAGTTAAATAAATGTTTACGATGTAGGTACATTGCAATTTCATTTCCATATTATTTCCAAAAAAAATATTTCCTCTTTACAATGTGCTAAATTGAATTTCGAGCTAAATTTTTTTTTATATTTATATTTATGAGATATTTCTATTCAAAAGTAAAAGACATTAGCATTTTTACAAAAACAAATATTGAGAATTTGATTTAAGAATTGTTATTTTTATGTTTTTCTAGATATTTTTCCTTACAGGTAGGTAGAGGTATATAGATATACTCTCGTATTGGTCGAATAGATAATCTAATAATAAATCAAATCAATAAAGAAATGGAGTAAACATAATAGAAAATGTATTCTCAAGACCTTTTGTTTGTTGAACACTGGGCCATAAAGGGTCGGTATTGTTTCTTTGTTGATGTTAAATATTTATATAATGTGCATAAATATTGTAAGCAGGGTCGTCTTATCCTATAGGCATAGTAGGCACTGTGCCTAGGGCCTATATGAACCTACAGGGCCCTACGTACCACTAATATTGTACATATGTATGTATATTTAAAATTCTAAGAATTTTACGAACCGTTTTTCTGCAGTTTGTCATTACCTTCATACAATTAACAAAACTATTGTTCGGAAAAAGTAATATATCTTGGTAACGGTTCACCCTATTAATAAATTTTTTGAATCATTTTAATTTAGTTTTTCAGATCTACAACTTTCTTTTATAACATTTTTCTCTAAAACGTAAAATAAAGGCGAGAAACTAGTTTATATGAAATAAAATGGGAATTGCATAAACTTAGGGGCTCTTGAAACAAAAAGTCGTGAAACAAATGTTTTTTGCAATAAAAAAAAGACAAAAAATACGCCCTCTGATTATATAAAAATCTTAAATAAAAAAATTCCATACATCGAGTAACTCCACTGTACAGGCCCCTTCTAACCTAACATAACTTCACGCTAATATAGGTGCTACATATTTTATAAGCTCGGTTACATATTTTAAAAATCCTAATTATTTATGAAAATTAATGAAAATTAACGTACAAAAATTAAAAAATAATGTTTATACAGTGTTTTTTAGAAAAGTGCCTAGAACCTACGATCCTCCTAAAACGACCCTGATTTAAGGAGTATTATGTTAAGACAAGTTAATTTATTATGCATAGGTACATCTTATTATTATTTTACTTAGTTAAAACTTTTTTATTTTTATTTTAAAATTTTTAAACATTGTCATTGTAAACATTTTAGGCTACCTCTATTTACAACCATTTCAAATAAAATTGATTTTCCTTTAGGTTTTATTTTGTTGGCAAATAAAATAAATTAAATTAAATTATGTATTTCACTAATTTTATATGTAAAAATAACACTTTAAAATAATGGTTACGGGGTTTTGCTTTCATGTTCCCTCTTTTACTGTAATACTTACATACGTACACCTTTAAGCCTTATACAAATGAATAAATTCTCATTGAATAGAATTTAAATCAGAATCAAAACCTTTTCCGTTTCGTATGAAATAAAGAAAACCCTTAAAAGCATTTTCTCTATTGAATGTACTCAATTCGACATAACATATTTGTAATATATAGAGAGGACATGATCAAATTGATGGTGGAAGTATAAAACGATGGTAGGACCATTTTTATAAAGAAAAAGAAAATGATCAATTTCAATCAATTGATAGCTTAAACGATTTCTTTCAATAGATATTTTAGGAAACTAATGATGGTAATTTAATAGAATGTATATAGTGATATACATATGTACTATGTATTGTACAATGTACATACATGCAGGTGTATTGATGTTAAATTAAAGCATATATCTAATCCAACGTATTGTACTTGTATTGAAATAACAATATCTGTAAAAAAAATTATAGACAATAAAATCTCGAAAATGACTCCACAACTGTTTTAAAAGTATGAACTAACAACTGTAAGTAGAGAATGTTTCGACTCTTCTAAAATGATTAATATTTTATTCTTGAAAATTTTCATTTCGTTAAGATAACAAATTGTGTTCCTTTATTATACACCTACATATCTATATTTAAAATGACAATAGTAACGTACATTCTTACTATCACTCTTTTATCGAAAAGTACCATCATGTCTTATTGCCTATACATTTTATTGCAAGCTTCACATAAATCTCCAAATAAATGATGAAAATCGTAGGAGTGAATAAGAAACCATATAAATACCTTTATGTATGAATGGCGTATGCTCTCATATACACATATACGTATAATCCATACATTATGTACATATATATATATACCTATATATACATATATATATATACCTATATACCATATAGTATAGATAGCCAGGATGTATAAGAAACTTTTCCTAATCCAAATTTAATAAGGTCTACTATATGGAAAGCGATGAAAAACTTTTTTTTTTTTTTATTTATCGCCTCCTTAATAAATCAAATTACATGGATACAAAAGAAATCAGGGCCAAAAGTTGAAGAATTGAGATGTTTTCATATATTGCCCTCGTAGGCAGGCTTTGCTGGTTTGGCATAAAAATGCATATAAAGGTTTCCTGTGGAATTAGCCTTGCCAATTGGGGCAAAGTAATTCAAAAAAAATGGAACGATTTGAATAAAAATAAACTAATAAAAGTGGCAAATTTGAAAGAAGAAAAAGAAAGAAAAAAAAAAGAAAAATAAAGAAAAGCAGAACGAAAAAAAAACTTTTTGGGAAAAACGAACGAAATATTATGCGAATGGAAATTTGACTGAGTTTATTGGACCATAAAGAAAATACGGATTTTGGCGGATTTTTGAGGATTTTGTTCGATGAGAGCTGTTATTTCACAGAGGCTATACATTTTATTGTAAAGTAAATATGTGATGATGGGGTGGATCAAAATATTCAAAATCTCAATATATAGTACTATCGCAAGTATATTCTACATGTACGTACCTATGTATATACATACATACATATACAAACATACTGTATGTAAAGCTGTATGTTAATTGAAATTTATTTTTCAATATAGAAATACTTTTTATATAAAAAGTTATATATTAAGTGCGGTTTTGTTTGACTATGTGTTAATCTTTGAATGAATTATTATATTTTAATAGTAAAAGACAAATTAAAACAGGGAAAATTAATAAAACAAGTCTAAAAGCATCTGGGTGGGAAAAAAGCATCACCTGTGATACATAAAATGTTATGTCCTTTATGTATTGAACCTAGAACTTATTTAAAATTACTTTGATATCATAATACAATCTTCTTCTTCTTCTTCTTTGTGGCGCGATCTATCTTGATCTACCAATTAGCACAATTGTGCCGTTTTGTTACCACTGAATATACATTTATCAAATTGAAATGA
>JANSTT010023646.1:21418-39483 GCA_026745375.1 Platyura marginata | reverse complement strand
TTTGACAAATAAATAAATAAATATACAAATTAGTTCTCCCAATCTGTTTTTGATAATATAGGCATATTTTCGTCAACATTTCATTGTAAATTACATCACAAGTTTGTCTAACTATGCGACACTCAATTTGACGCGCGCTCTCCTTATCCGTGACGCGCGTCAGAAAAATGTGTACAATGGGCGATACCTTATGTCTGAAGCGCGTCGACGCGCCGCGCTGCTCTGTTTTCGATGCCCTAGTGGGCGACGGCCATAAGTACTGTAATTGTCTATCTTGGAATTAATTAATTATTCAATATTCCTATGAAATAGTACATAAGTACATGCTTTTGGTCTCCCATCGCACCCTTTCATCCCGCTACTTTACTAGCAATAAATTCATTAATGACAACAAGATTATGATAAAGAAAAAAATCTAACATCTTTTAATCATTGCCAGAAAATCCCATAGATCAAGGATCAACCACATTTTTTATTTAGTTGCAGAACATATTTGTGCCTGTGTCAAAACGATAAGTTCGGCCCTGATTATTCTTTTGGTCTTTATTTTTCATCGTAAATTGTAATTTATCAACAATTCCCTCGACCTTGTCAATAACATTGACAAACCTGTCATAATTCAAAAAAATTAAGTGTCCTGTGGCCTAGCGAAAAATTATATTTGATTAGGAACTGGAAAGATAGTCATTCAAAGAAATTAAATCCATTTCGTTCCCATCAACAGGAGCAATTGCCGAACTGTTAACTGTGACCATTGTTGATTATTGTTGCAATCATAATAAAATCGCCTTGATACAGGATCGCTGGTGTTGGGTGTACCACAAAAAATGGATGAAATAGTCGAATAGTCGATAGGAGAACCGATTTTACACAGGACCTACCATTTGGGATAGACTTGTTTGGCAAAATATTCCCCCAATCAGTACTAAAACACAGGGGAATTAACAAAATTTGTTGTCAGATCTTCTCGACTAGTAACGTAGGTAATTAGGATTTGGTATCACGTAAAAAATCAAATACGAGAAGCCACCATTCATTTTTCTCGATTCTTTTTTATGTAATTAATTGTTTTCTTTGTAATTGCTTTCTTTGCACAGTTAACGTGATTGTCGTCAGCAATAAGAACGACCAAATAAAAAATGAGAAATTTTATTGGGGGATGATGAAGATTATGCTAGGGTGGACCACATGCAAAAGATAAATTTTATTTTCTATTTGGGTTACCTTGTGTCTTGACATATTTTTTTTGTATTAAAAAATTCTAAATTTACTAGATACAACTTTATGGCATCACTATTTATTTATTTATATTGTTAAAGTTTTTTTTACGTGATACCAAATACCGTGCAGTCGAGATTGCAACAATCGTCATGTTATATGTCACAACAATTGTTTTCCGTAAGATTTGTCCATTGTATAGCAGCTTAATATGATGAACTCTCTCCTCATGATAAAATATCATTGAATATGATTTTAAGTGACTGGCTGCAAAACTGACATGACCTGCATCAATTCAAAAATCGGTATTACATAAAAATGTTATGTTATCAACGAATTTGTATGCATTTCGTCTGATCATAAAAATCAATTTGTTTTTTTTTTTTTTTCTGCTTCTTTTACAAAGCTGTCAAGAGAACGAGTTTGAGTATTTTCGACAAAGAAAAAAAAAAAAAAACAACCAACATTCGCTGAAAAATATCCAATAACAGCGTTCACTCACTTCAATCAAAATCTCAGTGGTTTTATTGTTGTTGTTGTTGTTGGTTGGTTGGTTGGTTTGCTTCTTATAAATCGCTAACTCTGCACTAATGAAGAATTGTTTTGTGAAAAAGTTATATAAAAATTTGTTTTTAAATGACGTCATGTACGGAATGTCGTTTCTTGGCTCGGATATTTTATTATATGTATATATAGGTACGATGTTTATATTACACGATATATATATATATATGTATATATATATATATATATAATATAAAGAAACGAAGCCCACAAACACATGGGTTCGATCGATATGACATTACTGTATGTTTGTACATACATTGAGCAAGTGACTGTCATACCAACCAACCAAAAATTTCAAAGTTGCGGTTCTCAATATGATAACGTGTGTGCGCTCTGTCGACATGCTGAGACGGTATTTGTTGCGCATACGCGATGTAGACGTAAACATAAGACTTTTTTTTTTTTTTTGTCTTGTTTACGAAACGACGAAATGAAATTTATAATAAAACTGGGTACAGGGTAATTCGAAAATGTCTGGCACATAATTTTTTTTTTTTTGCCGACTTTTCTCGATTTTTTGACGATGTATGATGAAATGAATGAAAATGAATTCACAAAAATTGCAAACAAATATAAAGAACGGTTCGCCCAAAAATTTTAATCATTAATATAAGATTGTAATAATGCTGCGAGCGAAGCGAACAATATTTTTTTCATCATTTCTTATGTTTTAAAATGTGTGGAAACGCATAAATCGGGGGTGGGGGCAATATCGGATATAGTTTTTGTAGAAAGAAGTTTTTTCCCTTTTTATAGAGGAAATTTTTATATTGACAACTAATTACAAACTACCCAAAAAGGGAGGGGAAGTGTTCCACAACTGGGTATCAATTCTCTCTATCAAATAATTTTTTTGTTGTTGATAAAAATAGAAAAAAATGGCGACCATTATTTAAGATTAGGTGATTTTTGAATTTTCCATTTTTATTTTTTGTGCTTTTTTAAATAAGAATTTTAAATTGCATGAGGTCATCGAATGATTCAAAAATTCTATTATTACCGAAAAAAATCTTCAATAATTCAATATTAAACAATATTGCGTTATTTCGATACAGGTAAATTGGTAGAAGAATCTCGATAATGACTATACGAACACTTTGACAATTTATTTTACTTTCTCTCTCTCTCTCTCTCTCACTCATACTTTTGTACATCTGGTTGCATTCAATATTATTTTTGTAGGGTGTCAATGGCTTCAATTGTACATTGCCGTACAATTGACGCGTTTTTTTTTTCCTCCAATCTTTCATCTGTCTTATAAATAAATGTCGCGTAATAAACATCTATGTAGGTATTCTGTGTTGTTTTTATGAAAATCAATCGAATATCTATGATTTTAGTTGATTTTTTTTTTTTTTGTTTATTTTGCATTTAAAGTGCGCTCATGTATTTACTATAATTTACTTATTGTACTATGTCATTTGTTTGGAATAGAATATTGTGTCATTTTACTTAATTGATAAAAAAAATATTACATTTTTTCGGTAATACATTGACTTAGTCACTCTTGCTCTCTCTCTCTCTCTCTCTCTCTCTCTCTCTCTCTCTTTTTTCTCTGAATCTCTGTCAATGGCTTTTGTGTGAAAGGTGATTAACCCGCTGCGAACTTTTGTTGCAGTTTTTTTTTTTTCCGTTTCATCTTATTGAATTTAGTACATATTTTTTGTGAATTTTTGTTTGAACAATTGGAACAATGGTCATTATTTTTGTAATATGGCTGATTATTTTGATAATATGGAAATTTATTTTTTTTTTAAAATAGGATTCTTAAGCACACTTGTAAATTGTATGTGTGAAGATGGGATATTGACTTGTTGATACTATTTTTATTTCCTTGCACGTTTCTTTAAAATATTTAGGAATGTATAAACAAAAAAAGACAGTTTTGGAGGTTAATAATTTTTTGGCATATTTTAAGTGACAACTATTCTACTATTTAATATTAAATTACAATATTTAGGGTACTTATGTGTTATACCCTGTTCCAGTGACTATAAATAAAACTTGTAATCAATTTGAACTACACAAATTATGAGTGAATATTATGTTTTTTTTAATAAATTAACTATTTGATGACTATATCAGTCAGTTTTTTTGTTTGTTTGTTTCTCTACTTACGTTCAATGTTTTTCAACTTTATATTTTCGATCAAATGTTTTTGCTTCCACAAACTAAATAAATAAAGTGAAAATTTAAAATTCATATTTTTTTGGATTTTTTTCTACATGTTGGACATTTTTATTCGTAAAAATTCAAAAATAAATTTGGTAGTAGGTACATAAGGTACAATTTCCACCAGAGTTAAAAAATAGAGTTAGGATCGAGTTGAAACAAGGTTGAAATTCAACTCGGGCTTATATGACATCATTTCAACTCAACCCAGTAAGAAAAGTATAGAGTCAAGTCGAGTCAACCCCGTTTCGATTCGACTCGCGTTCATATGATAATTCAACCCAGTTGTTGAACCAGAGTTCAACTCAGCATGTGAACGTAGTAATTATCTCCCAAATCGCGTTATTTGAAAATTTTTAGCAGTAGAATTTTTATGAGTCAAATTCGCCTTCAACTCCCTCCTATACACATTTGTTTGTAAAAAATGTGTTTTTTTCGTATTTTCTCCTACTAAATAACAAAATTACGAATTAAGAGGAAGGGAATAGGAATTTTTTTGACGTACATACAATTTTTTTTGACTCAACAAAAGTCAGTGATTTTCTCGAAGTGTGGAAGCCTTCACTTGGCATCCTTTTTGTAATAAAATGATTTCTATTGGTTTTCGTTTGATTGTTGTTATTACCTAGTTAGCCCGATCGAAATCTTCCATTTTCAATAAGAAAATGTGAGAACATTACAAATGCCTAGTCTTAAATAATATAAATAAAATGACATCTTAAGAGTTTCAGTTCTATATTCAGTTCAAGAGCTTTTTATGAGAAAGTCTTAAGATATTCATTATTTTGCTGATGCCACACATAAACATAGTTGAACGGGTGTACATAGTAGTCTTGGCCAACTATTTTCGGTGTTTTATAGACAATAGATCAACGAATTAAGATTTTTTTAAGATTGGTAGGAGCAAATTGCGGTTTGTCTCAGAAACGGTGGTTCAAGGAGCCAATGTACCTTTCAGATCTATCCTATCCCCTTAGAGGAATCTTCTGAGTGGCTAAATGTCCCTCAGATTCGGTATCCCGTAGCATAGGTACGTTCAGGAAAGCATTATTTGCAATTATCTCCTAGCTCGCTTATGCACTCTTTTTAAAAAGTGGAATACCGCGTATTATTTTCCTCAGCAGCTGGAGTTACAGGTAGTATCAGACAAGATTTGTATTTTCGTTAAGAAATCTTTCTAAATGTCTAAATGTCCAGTATGTACACACCAATAAGAAATTTGCAGTCATGCCTATTGAAGTCTAGTAAGACTATGTGATGTCAAGTGAATATATTTAGAAAAATATTTACAAAATGTACCTGCACTGAGGGGGAGCATTTGACAAGGACGTTTGGGGAGAATTTGTTAGGGTCGTTTGGGGAGCATTTGGCATATACAAATATTTTTTTAACACTCTGGAAACTCTATTTTGGTTTTTGAACTTATTTTAAAACTATTTTGGCCAAAAATCAGAAAACCAATCAATCTTTTGAAATTTTCGTAATCTTTAGTTATAAGACATTTTCAGCCTTAATTAATTTCAGTCTAAGTTAATAATAAATAATATTTTTAACTTGAAATCGGTCTAAGAATTCTGTTACTTTGTTACATCTTCATTGAATCGCCCTGTATACCTAAATACTACAGATAAGTCTAGACATTTTTTTGATATTCTCTCTTGCACTGTCAATTTTTTTATATTATACCTATATACCTTTGAATCTTAAATTTTGTTTGTTTCCCTATAATTTTACATAAAATATTCCTTCATTCCTATATATTTAAAAAATGTATCTGTGCTGGAGCTCACTATTCTTAGTTAACATGAAGAATTATAATTACTACGGGAAAAAAAATGATATACTAAATAAACAATCACCAATATTATACTAATCCAGTAAAAATGTATAGCCAATTGAGTGAAAAAGTTCTATATTTGAAATCAGTTTCAAAATTAGTTAATTTAAAAAAAATTCTAAAATTAAGAAAATTAAAAAAAAAAATTCCATATCTGATATGTACAAAAAAAGTATCTAATTGTAAAAAATGTCTTGAACTGTAAATCTATGAAAATATTTTGTAATTCTATGATCATCGTCTAAGAACAATCCAATTTATGATTCTTAACTCGAATTGAGTTAAATTTGAATACACAAACTAAAGATGGTATATTACACCGAAAAGTGGGGCGCTTAATCATCCCAAGCATGTGTCTTACGGCCAATTTATTCACCGAATCCAAACACTAGTGGTTAGTTAGCACTGGTTCGAAAATGAGAACTCGGGCTAGCACTCGGTCTGTTACTCTGTCATTTATTCACAAGTCGAACTACTACTCTAGGGCACTGGGGTTAATGTACATGCCAAAGTGCTATGTACCAAAAATGACGCTCCGAACTGGCACTTCGATCCGAGTGCTAGCACGGCGTTTGACAAAAGCTTGATTGCGTTACGTTTTATTTGAAAAACACTTGGTTTTTGCTTTCACACTGTATTTCGATTTTTCTCACATATCAAAATTTATGTGTCAAAAAAAAGATTATTTTTTTCCAAAATTTCCAAATTCCAATCATTTACGATTTGGTACATATTTTAATTTGATTATCACCATTCATTATTTTAAATGTAAAATTAAATTTTCAGGAAACACGGTTGACCATCATTATTGACCTAAATCATAAATTATCTTTTCGGTTCAATAGCCTTTGTTTTACTTGGGGCTTAAACGCGATTTTATTTCATATAAAAAAAAACCAAAAATTACGATAAAATCCTTGGGCAATGCCAGTAATACTTTTTTATTTTTTTGGTAAAGCTTTAAGCTCTCAATACAATATTCATAATTGATGTCTCATTTACTGTAGGTATTTATTTGAAAATATTTATTTAATCAAATTTAATTACATAATACACAAAGAGCTTTTTGCGAAAATAACCTAATTAAAACAGAAAATGAACAACCTCTCCGTCTGATTAAGTATTCATATTCGTGTTATTTGCTAAAATGTAATCAGGAATATCGTAATTACCGTCAAACAAGTGTATTTCCAACAAAATATTCCGCAAAAGTCAATGCACACTGTCCAAATATTAAGCAACATGACGACTAAAATTTTGCGTCAAAATAATAAACATTTTTGAGGGTTGATGAACTGAGCTTTATGTTTATGAATAAAATTGTGGATGGGTGTAATTTGTATGTGTATTGGTGTGTAATGTATATATATATATATATGTATGTGTATGATGACTGAGGTGTATGTGTATGTGTTTGTATGCACATCTCAGTCGTCGAATTGTATTATTTCGAAATAGGATATTGAACTTGGGATATGTGTCTCTAACCTCTCTCTCCCTGGAAAAAAAAGAGGATACACTACATAAACGAAATCAAAAAAAAAAAAAAAAAACAAAAAACCCAAGTACAAATACCCGACCAGCCGGCCATTCACATACATATATATATATATATATCTATATTAATGTTTCTTGGCATTTTATAAAATAAACTTTTTCTTCACTTTTTTTTTTTTTTTGTTTTCTTCGGAGGAGTGTGTTTTGTATATGTTCGGTTCTGTTACATCTTGAACGAAACGCCAAGATGAAATAATAATGGTTGCAAGTGATTTCGAGTTGCGTATACGCGCACGTTTACGTCGTATCGAATTAACCCGATATTATATCCGCTATGATAATATTTATTATGGGTTCCGAATTGTTATAATTTCGATGAACTCTCAGTCTCTCTTTCTCTCTCTTTCTTTTTCTCTCAGTGGTACTTGCTCCCCGGTTCATTTCAGTACAATAATACGGTATAATTTACTTACTATACTTGTATTCATTGTGCGAGGCATAAAAGTTATATAAAAACTTAAAAAAAAAAAACCCCCAAAAAAGGATCATCGACGGCGTCGTCGGCGTTTATTCAACTCAGTGCGTCATTTTAGTGCTTTTGCTCTTTGATTATGTATAGATATATATATATAGATATATTACATATATGTTATGTACAAATGTACAACAACAGTACAGATATGGGAAAGCGTAGGCGTATGTAATGTTATTATATTATGTAGGTGTAGGTAGTAAGTAAAGTAAGGTACAGTTGAAAAGGCGACGAGTGTATGAACCCTACTTGCATAGAGTAGGTCAGGAATGCCAGACAGTCATGAAAAGAGCTTTTGCATGCTTGCGATGAATTTGAATACATTATTTATAATATACGAGTACACGGTGCGAATTATTATTATGTTTAGCTTTAGCAGACTGACAATTGGAAAATAAAAATTTATTTTTTTATTGTTGTTTATTTTATTTTATTTTTTTTTTTTTTTTGCTTTTTCTTTATTGATATAGATGTGCAAGTAATGTTTTTTCATAGTTCAAATACTGTTCAATCACTTTTTTGTTTTTTTTTTGTTTGTATTTAATGGTAAATTTTATTTGTCACACTAAATTATTTTTTTTACTTTTATTTTTACATCTGTGTGAAAATATTGATTTTTAAATATAGAAAATATGTAGGTAGCTATTGTAAATTGTTAATCAAATATCGTTCCTAGGTAGAAATACCAACTTAATTATATTAATTATTGATTTACGTAATATCATCCCTCATCGCTTGAGCAATTTTAACAATAACAGTATAATACAATATTTGTAATGTATAACAAACCACAAAACAACAATAGTAATAGTAATAGTATTATAAATGACCTTTCTAATAATAATAAATTTGTCACATGTAGCTACATTACATATGTATGTTGGTCATATGATACATACGTGTACTTATTCATTAAATAGTACGTACATATATGTACAAACTAATCTGTTAAATATTTTCCCTTTCATACCAAATGACAGTTCTGGAGACAATTCATATATAAACAGAAAAATTACTACTTCTATCGGTGTAAAATTCTTCGCATGTTTTATGATAAAAAATAACAGACGTATGTTTTGTACGTGTGTATGTTTTTTTGTCTATTTCTTATGTCGTATCGAAATAACAAATTTAGTTCAAATCGCTTTATTATTCATCTGTCATTTTATAGATTATGCTTTGGGGTGGGGGGGGGTGGAACGACGATGACATTTTTAGTTTTATCAATAGAAATATGTCTTGAAAATCTAGATTATATTTGAATGTAGACATTTTTTTCTCTGTAGAGGTGTGCTTAAAGCTTAAAAATAGGTAAAAAGTTCAGTATTTTTAATCTAATTTAAACTTCAACTAAACCGACCAAACGACATTAGAGGTAGAGGTAGTGCGTTTGGAACGGGAGGTCATGGGTTCGATCTTCGTCTGGAGTAAAATATGTAAGTGTTTTTATCTAGCACGGGATTTTTGCTAGCACTTAAAACTGTAGGTTTAGGGCGTTATTTCGCTGAATCAATTCAACAGTATTTCCAACTGAAATGACGTAACGAAACAAAATAATAACTCTTAACAAAAGAGTCAAGACTATATGGGCCCAAATGCCCTATGCCATTACATTGAAAATAAGAAGAAGAAGAAACTTCAACTAAAATTCATGAAGCATTTTTCTTATCATAAAAAGTTACAAAATCTTAAACTAAGGAACCAAAAAAAACCAATATATTCAAAAATGCCTAAAATTGTGTCTTTTCCGAAAGCTTTACCCCCACAAATCTTACAAATGACGTTTTTGACAAAAATTATATTTAGAAAAAAAAAACAAAAGTTGAAGATTTCAAGATCGTGTTATATTGAAATCGCGTTGTACAAGTATCGGGTTATACGAGGGTTACCTGTACATGTGTAGTGTATATATACACACGTCCCTCGATTTGCACCGGTACTCGATTTAAAAATCTATGCTTTATTTCTATTATTTTATATTGAACGCACTCATTTCACAAACATCTGCACAGACGTCACTAGCGTCGCATTGCGTTAAAAATTGGCATACAGATTTATCGTGGCACTTATCTACCGTGCAAATCGAGGGATGGGAGTAAGTATAGTAGTTAATTGTTCAAAAAAATAGTTTAAATTTATTATTTTTTGCACAAAATTGTTTGGAACCGAAATAACCAATGGGTGGTCAATACTCCAGAACATAAAAACCAACGAGTAATCGCCTCATTTAACATACATTCTTTAAATATTTTATTTAAAGCATAAATTTTAAGTTCTTTTTTTTGTTACCACTTTACCATAAATAATTTAGTACTTGTTTTTTTTTTTTTTTTGCATGACTACATCAAACTAATGATGCATTATTTTCTGTAGATTTTCTTAAAATAGTCTTGAGTCAGTCATAAACATAATATTGTTAATGGCCTAGTAATAAATGTTATTACTCAAAATATATTTGTAATTCTATTGTTGTATTTTTAATAGTAACCGATTTTTATAGCATAACCATTTAAAATAAACAATTGTTTTTGTTTTTTTTTTTTGTATTTTATGAAATAAAACAGTATTTCTTTTGTTGTTTCAAGAGTATTAACTACACATACTGCACAATCATCAGTGAGTGGTGCATTCATAATAATAATAATAATAATAATAAAAAAAAAGAAAATTAAATTTATATTGAAATCAAGCAATAACTCTTTTGAGAGTGACAGTTTAGTCGCATATTTTGTAAATGATGCACTTTAACTGCTGCTGCTGCTGTTTTTTGTTTTGTTTTGTTTTTTTTTTTTTTTTTTTTGTATATATATGCATCGTGTCTGGTATAAATTCAAGACATACTATAAGAAACACAGAACTGATGCATTAAATAAATTAATTTTAGAGAACTTCTCCGCGGCTATGTTTTATAGTTTTGCAAAATTTTTATATAATAAAAGAAGACGTTTGTGTTGTGCACATGAGATTTGATGTTATTTCCAGTTGAAGTTTAATAAAATTTATTGTGTTTATTTATCATATAGGGTAAGGTGTCAAGAGATCGACGATCAGTCATCATTATATACGTCACAAATGAAAATTGAATGTCTCTACTCATACCAATGTTCTTAAACTATGCCTATATTGACGATTGATCGAGTTGCTGCAAGTGTGAAGATATAACTTTTTGACGATTTCATTTCTAACCGGTTCTAGTTTAACTTTACCTCAACTGTTTCTTAACTTGAGTAGAGAACAAATTAGCTGAGGTAACCGGCTACATAACTGATCACTGCCAACTAAAGAGCCTGCACCTGTACAAGCTCGTAGACAATGAAGCATGCTGGTTGTGCCTCTGCGAATGTAAAGCATTAGCAAATACCAGACTTTGGTTATTAGGCACACCCTTCCCAACAGCTAGGGAAATTATCTCTAAACCCATGATACAACTAACCGAGTTTTTGAATTATGATAATAATTTATAAATTTGTAGGTTTCCAAGACAAGGAGATCTAGATAAAACATGAATGCATATAATCCCCCCCCCCAATAAAAATGTTCTCCTGCCTATGCACAACTTCTCTCTTAAGAGAAATTATGGCGACCATCTTTCAGCTCGCACTTTTTTAATAAATCGTGCTTTTTCTATCATTTGTTACGTCCTGTGTAAATTATATGGTCTTTGATATAATTCATTTATTCATTCAAGATGGCGCTACATACCGTCGCGTTTCTTGGCCTACCTTAATAACCGCCTCTATATGCCTCGTTGTCGTTCGCTCTTTGGCGCCAGTTTCTGTTTACAAGTATGTCTCCCACATCTTGGTTTACTGCATATAGCCAACTTTCTTTTTTTTTTGGGTTTCCCGACTTTCCACTCTGTTTTGCCTATAAACGCTTTCTTTAGGATTTCCGTTTCGTCCATTCGTTCTGTTTCTCCTGCCAATTGTAGTCGCCTTTATCTGAAACTTTTTGGCTGCCATATATTTTGTACAACTCCTGGCTGTACCATAGGCCTAACTATAATAATGAACTGTCAAAATTGCAGCACTCTAGTTTCACAGCCATTTAGCTGAAATCTTGATCTCAGACGGACGGACTCACTGGCGTCCATATTTCGACTTAGAATTTCACGAAAAAGATAATGGTGTTAAAAAAAAAATGTTTACGATGAATATTAAGGGGCATTACAAACGCATTACTAAAAAATCTACATAAATGAACAGTTTTATTGCGTTGTGGTATAATTTTGCGTTGAAACATAAAAATTCACCCCAAAAATGAATGGTCAAATAAAAATAATAGTGACCATTAATGTGTTTATGATTAATATTTATTATATTTGACACTATTATCAGTGATTGGTGTCAATCAAATCAAATAAAAAAAAAATATGTCACATTTGTCTCTTAATATGTTTAATGAATGTGGATGTACAATGTACAATAATATTTAAGGAATGTCAGCAAAGCATAATCAAATCGAAAAATAACTTCCGAAAAATATTCTTTGCATGTGTGTGTGTGTTTATGTGTATGGTCAATGAAATTGAAAGTGCATCCCATCATCATCATTTCATTTGATTGAATGGTTTGTGATATGTATTTAAGCATGAGGTATTGAACGCACTCATAATAGCCAAAAAAAAACACAAGTTAATTATAAGATATGTATGTATATATAGGTAGAAGTAGATGAACATTTTTGTTTGTGTTTTGCAGACACAAAAATGGTCGTAAATAAAAATAATGTAAAACTCATCATCGATACATAGGAATATGGCCCATACGAACGTTTAACGACGCACGTATCGTTTTTAATAATAAAATCAATGACATTGCGTAATTTTTTAATTTTTTTTTTTTAATCTATATGATGACTGTGTTAGAATATTGTATGATAGTTTTTTTGTATTGTTTTTTTTTTTTTTTTTTTTTCTTTACTTTTAAAATTTATTTGCCATCTGCTTAGTAGACATAAGATTTTTAGAGAGACAAATAAAATGTTTATTTCTAGAAACGCGCAATACCTAGCCATATGAAAATTTAAAAAGCAAAAATTCGAGCGCATATTTTGTGTATTTCTCTCAATCTGTCGGGGCATTGACATTGCTTATTGCCACCAATACATTCGTACGAGAGAAAAAAAAAATTGTTTGCCTTAGTCGCTTCTTACATGAAATTCTACTATATTTTTTTTTTATATATAAGTATATTGCTTAGAGTGTTTGAAAGTTGATATTTTTCGCCATTTCTTAGTGAAGGTGAGAATAGAAGATTATTTTAAGAATAATACAGGCGAGAAAAAAAAAATAAAGAATAATATGTAGGCATAGATATACCTACCTACTGGCCATATTATGTAAATGTATGCGTGTTTTTGTGTTTGTATGTATACGAGTATACATACTTAGTATTATAAAAAGTTGCAAAGCCGTTAAGATAAGTCTGGTAACATTTTGACCTACTGTTGAGAAAATATATTGTGCTATCTTTAACTTGAGAAAACAGTTTTTTTTTTGTCTTCATTTCATTTCATTTCTTTTCATTTCTAAAATTGTCATATATTGCCTTTACCTATATAATAATAAATAATAATAAGAATAAGATCGATTTTATAAATACACTTCTACGCATTGAACCGAATACGATGCCAATAAACTGACGCTATTGAGCCAATGAATTGTAGAATCGATAAAATTTGTTTTCCATTTTGATATATGTACAATGAATGGAGCCTTAACTACTACAGTATAGTTACCTACCTCCCCTTTAAGGTTTGATGGAACGAAGAACTACGTGGCGACCGTCAACAGGATTTTTGTTTAACAACGCAAAATCTCTACAGCTCCCCCATATTATCTGTCTCTCTATCATGTCTGTCAGTAGTGTAATTGGGGGGGAGGAATTTATTTTCTTGTCAGTTTTATAATTGCGTCTATTGGAAAAAATACATTGAAATTTAGATGAAAATATTTATGTTACAATGGCATGCGGTTAGTGCCTCAATGTGATGTCTTATTTAGGGATGCATTGAGTTAGGGATTTGGAATGTTGGTTTCATGTAAAACGGTGGTTCTAAAGTAGTCTCCTTCCACGACCAACTATATCCAAATGATGATAGGGCAAACTTAAAATTTTGTCGGGTGTGAGTAACAGTTTGGTATTGCAATTTGTCAGGTCACATGGTTAAATTGCACTTTTGATTATTATCCCTCTGTTCGTAAATTTATATAGAATTCTTTTAATTGCACCTAACACTGAATTCTTTTATCCGGCTCGAAGGACCAAATGTTCAATAGCACAAAAATAACGAAAAATCACTGATATGTCAACTGCCTCTACCAAGTTTATTTAACTTCGACGTAATGTCGTGAGACGGAATACGATCTTTGAAGGAACAGAAAAGAAAGAGAACGATAGGCGAAAATGAAAAGGATAAAAAGGATAATAAAAAGAAGAATGGAAAATTTATAACTTCTAAACATCTTTGCAGATCCTCAGAACGTTCTTACCCCCCATTTCCTAATTTCAATCTACATAGCATTTATGCAACACAACGATAGATTCTTCTCAAACAGTTCTACCACACATCATTTTGTTGATCCCCAGTCTTCTTTTCAATAGATTTAAGTCTATTTTTCTCTTTTGTTGTCCAGATTCCATCCACATTTCGCATGTCATGTATGTGAAAGAATAAAAATTAATTTGGTTTCTTATAAATTGTTTTTGTATTTCTATAGTGAAGGAGAGATAGATGGATTCATCCTTAATTTATTTTTCACTTTGAAATGATACACCAATTGGATAGAAATCTAATCACAAAATTTAATTTGTCCGTTTAAGATTTCTTTGTAAATCTCATACTAATAAAAAAAAAAGAGAATAAAAAGAAAGAAGATTTTTCTAATGAAACATGATATGAGTATCAAAAGTGAAAACAAATGTGGGAAAAATGACAGGCCCGTAGTTGGTGCCGTTCCTGAAAGTGTCTATTCGACAAGGTTAATTCAATGAATGCAGTACTTAGCTCACATCTTTTTAATCAATATAATTACGAAATTTCTACTGAAAATGGTATTTTAAAGCTTTCGCTTATCCAGATTTATTTTAGACAAGCTTCCAGAGATAACTCTCATTAGTATACATTAACCAGATTTATGGTTTGAAAATAATTTTTCTGACTACATATATCAAACTTTACTATACGTACTTTGTTACATTATACATATATTATGCTAATAGATGAAGTGAAGTTTAGTTGATTGAACTTCATGTGGGGGCGGTTGCTGCCACATACTGCCACATGCCGTTTGAAGAGTCGATTTTCGTAATACATTTTAAAGTAATTTAAATTACATCGAATATAAGTGAATCAAGGAAAATATGGTATAAGTATCCTTAAAAGTTGAAAAGCTTGCGGCTACGTCTATGCGAAAATTTTGGTGTGATGTAATGCCGATAATTGTAATTAGGGTGCGAACAGCAAACGGATAAATATTAATTCAACTTCAATGTTGTTAGTTCACTTATCCAGTAGGTACGTGCCAGACCGAAATCTCTTGTTGACATTTTGCAATTTAGAATGGTTTTTTGTCCAATAATTGATTTTTAAAATTGTATTCGGTTATTATGCACGGGTAAACTATTTTCTACGGGGAACTCATTAGAATACTGGATGAGTTCACTGAATACAATTCCAGTAGAATCTACTTAAGTAATTTTTGTAGTCATTGTAAAGCTCAAATATTTTTATCTTGGTTTCAACTGATATCTGACTAACAGTCCTATTCTCAAAAGCAATCAAGAAAATTTTCATGCACAAATATGTACCTGTCAAAATCATTTGAATGGACTGAACAAATTGTACTCTCAAATTCACCACTCGGAAATTTTCGAATTATAATGACATTCAGCGAGTTCATTCGTTCATTGTTATGTGATACAAATTGAATTTCTGATCTTAATCCAATTAGGAGAAATATCTTCTCACAACTCCCTTATCTAAATGTCTTTCTTCTTCAAGCATTAGTATTTATATTTTTTGGGTTATCAACATGATTATTTCCTGATTATCCGTAAACATAAAAATTTGACTACGTTCAATACATTTTTTCACCACATTTGAATATGGTGAGTAAGTATTTGGATTTGTTTTTGAAAATACCATCGAATAGAAATAGCACGGAAATTTTCGATTGTTTTTGAGAATAGATCTGTAAATGATCATTTTGAACAAATTAATTTAATATGAACCATTACCATTATGTAGGTTTAGGATTTAGGTAGACTCAAACATAATTTGGCGAAAATCAAAAATTTGAAAGAAATGCAATTTATAGTCACGATTTTTGACATTGTTACATTTGAACAAAGATGAATTTCAGTAAATTATATCTGTTCGTAAAAAGCATAGCCTACATTGCTTATTGTTTTTTCTTTCTTAAGTAATTCTACAATTCTACCATACATAATGGTCGTTCATTTTAGCCGAGATCATGTTCGTTCATTTTTAAACCGATACAGAGAGAGATTTTAACATGCAGTTAATTTTTTTTATCAGAATTCACACAATTCATAGATTACAATTAAGTTGTATATTATTTATCTACATTATCTACATTATTGTATTGTATGTATGTATGTATATATAAACATATCGTCATACCCGCGCAATGTCTTGTATACACTTTTAATAGTAGAATATACTTATGTACTTACTTATAACAATAATTTTTCTCGTATATGTACTTAACTACACCAACATTTATTTACACACATACAGATTGTAAAATAACTGTACTTTCTGCCTATATGGTCATACATTTTAATTTTATTTATGCAACTGATATCGCATGTATACTGGTTTTCGATGTTAAATTAAATTTATCTTTTTGTGATTTTGTAGAAATATCGATTAATTTTAATTATACAAATATCGTTAATTATTATCTTAGAAGATTATTATATGTATTTAAATTTTAAAATCTAAAGTTTTTTTTTTTATTTCCTTTCCAGGTAAGATGGCGGATTCATCTAATGTTGTGAGAATCACTCTTAACCGATCATCTCATCTGATTTTATATCCATTGATCGACCGGTTATAAATGTAAAAAAAACCCCCAATAGGTTCGTATTTATATTTTGACAAGTTTTATCTACAATTTTTTTTTTCTATTTTAGTAATGTGTAGTTTATTTTTTTCGCAATACTGTAACACTATGTTTAGTGATGATTTGTAAATTTTATGTAAATTCAACAGACATAATAATATTGTCTTATTGTTATTATTTTATGGGCAATACCCACATTTCACGCATTTATATACATTTCATTGTATTGTATTGTCTTTTCGTTTTATTAGACAAAAATAATGTTGCTTGAAATTACACCAATCTGTTATTTTAATTGTTTTATGGATGACATTTATGTTGTCTCTTATCTCGTTTTAACCATCTGTTTGTCTGTAGATTTTTTGTTTTGTAATTTAAGAAATGTTTTTTTTTTTTAATTTTGATTTAGCGAATATTGGTGAGACAGTGGCGGCAACAAAAGTAGGAAATTTAATTTATATCTTCGATCACCACCTGGCTTTTGACATTTGTTGAATTTTTTGTTTGTTTATAATACTTCGGAATAGGCGACATTCTATGAAGATGGTCGCGAATTGGTGAATACACCTAAGCCTCGTTATACGGCATTTCGCTATAACGCAGCCTTTTTTATTTATGGCACTTTTTCGATTTACGGCTTACAATATTTCGTTATATGGCCAAAAAAAAAATTGCTGTACTGTCATGCCTCAGCTAGACTATATTATTCAATCATGCTAAAAATACGCTGTATCATCCATGAGGGAGAATTTATTGAGAGTCCAATAATTTTGTTCCCTTTATTTGATTCGTTTATATGGCTTTTTGCTTTATGACCAACTTTTCCGGAACTTATCTAGATCGTAAAGCGAGGCTTAGGTATACTAGCATTCTCTATTTCGTTGCCTCGGATTGTGGCATCTCATGTTCAGAAAGTTTTGTGGAAAGTGTGGTCACTAGTAAATAGTGGTATTCAGCACTATGGTGGTATTTGTGTATTCTCTAGAAGTAGATGAAAGAAGGAACGGGCGAACTGTGAAATGATGGCAAGGAAATATATAGTCTTAAAATATATTCTTGAAAGTTTCCTCAGCGAAAAAGATAAATTGTTTTCTACGCCAGAAGGAGCCAGATACAACTAAACATTTTCCATATATTTTAATTTTTTCAAA
>JANSTT010023646.1:0-21318 GCA_026745375.1 Platyura marginata | reverse complement strand
AAAAAGATAAATTGTTTTCTACGCCAGAAGGAGCCAGATACAACTAAACATTTTCCATATATTTTAATTTTTTCAAAAATACCACTCCAATAATCGAGTTGTTTATCATTATACCGAGATAGGTGGCCAACTATATTTAAACTATTTTCAATTTAAATCGAACCTAAATCGTAAGGACTTTCCAAACAAATTGGTTTTCAATTTTTCCTCTATACATAACGTAAGGTCGCCTGGGTAATTAACTGTTAATTACGTAACCAAGTGAATGCCACTAACTAGCTACCTAATGGCAATTATTTTAGTATTAAGTCTAACTATTCATTGGAAAGTTAGTTTAATGGAAAGTTAATAATGGCAAAACAAAAACAAAACTCTTGAACGTCCATAATCTTGTCTAGAATATTTTGTTTGTTCTACATATAATTGTCCTGAAAAAGGTATTGGCAATAGGGAATGTAACCAAAATTAAACCAAAAAGTATATTTTTTGATATGGCTCAAAATACGGTTCGCAGAACTTAAATATAACCCCCCCCCCACTTTAATCCGCCACTGTGAAAAAGATTTGGCATTCTTAGTTAAGGTTAGATTTGAGTAGTTAGTATAATATAATCGTAAATATTGTACACACATACATACATACATACATGCACAGATTTTACAATAATAATAAATTCAGAATATGCCAAAAAAAAAATTTATCTCCACAGACTTGTTATAGATTTAATGGCCAAATTATTGTACCATTCAGTTTTATTCAGTTCTTTTTCTATAGATAGCTAAATGTTCCAATTTACATGTACATATCTGGGCGTCCATCCGCACCAATCAATTTCCAATTTAAGCACAATCGAACGGTACAAATTTTATTTGCTATAAAAAAAGTTCACGTATGTAATACGAAAGATGGAGAATTTAATTCCGAAACGATGTACATACATTTATTCCTCCCTCATTGTTCGTGCGACCAATTGTCAATTTAAATGTAACAATAGTCTGACAACTGTAATCGGAATTTACTACATATTTGAAATTGGAAAATTTGTTAATTTCTTAAACTGTTTTTTTTTTAACAAAATTGTAAAATTTTTAACATTTTAAAAGTGAATTAGAATTCGATAATTGACGTTCTGAACAAAGATGTTGGCAGCGTTTTTGTCAAAATGTTTTAGCTCAAATTTCTATTTCAAAATGTTAGACAAAAAAATCAAATTTGCAAAAAAATCGAATTGCATTTGGTAGAATTCTTAAATATTCAACTGGCAAATATCTAAATCTTCCATTATTATCTTTATCTTTATCTTCCATCTTATTTAAGAACTCGACCAACTGAGGCCTCTAAAATAGAAATAAATTCCAAACGAAAAAATTAAATAAATAATCGCTCATAGTTCTTAGGTTCGAATTCGTAAATTTTACAATCTAAACGGTGTCTTAAAAAGGGTTAATCACCATGTTCGCGGACGTGAATGTTATAGCATTCCTTTTTTTTCATGATGACGGAATATGACATGCAGCTATATACAATTTTTACTATCCACGAACGTTTTAAGAAGTAACAGTGTCTCGCTCAATAAATGTAATTGAATGTCACGCTGTAACCTGAAAGAGTAAAAAGTTCTAGACGATTGATTGAATCAATAACTGTCATACTTCGTTGTCGTCTCTGTGAACAAACCCCGACCATAATCTTTAAACTTTGTTTTTTTCACTTCCGATTTGTTTGCATTTGAACATTTGTGTGCCGATCGATCACTGTTTTACGATCATTGCTGTTTAGGGACGACACGATGTGTCAGTAGTGCAACTTTGAACGCAAACACTGTCGCACATATTGACTTGTTAAAAAACGAATCACAAAAAAAAAAAAATTGTTCGGAAACACTTAAATATTTTAGTGCAATCATATCTGGAGTCTTAAATTGTTGATTCATTTAAGTTTAAGCAATTTTAAATTAAGATAAGAAAAAATCAATATCAGCAAAGTTTTTATTATCAATTTTGCGAATACAACCAAGCAAGCAATCAATCAATCAATATAATTTACTAACAATAAGAATATTTTGTAATGGTCATTAATTTGCACTCTTTTTATTTAGATTTTTTGTTAGCTGGTAGGTAATAACTCACCTAACCTTATTAATAATGGATTTTCTTAATTTACCGAAGTTATGGCTGATAAAACTAAATTGACCAAAATGTATGGTGAATACAGTGGCGAAACGTGACATATTTTTTTTGTATTCACCGTATCTCTATCTATAGCTCTAGCTCTATATTATTAAAAGAAAATTCAATTAAAAACTTTATTTTTTCATAATTCTGATAAATTTGTCAACTGAAAATTAAATACAGTAGACGTCCGAAAATATGAACAAAATAAAACCCAGGCGTGTTCATATTTTTGAATGAACGTAAAAACGAATTGTCACAACTGGTATTTATACCCGTATGATGTTAATTAAAAATTATTCAGTATATCTTGAGTACGGAGTTTGTAACTCCCCTTAATCAGCGTAGAAAAAAAAATGTAACTTCAGTGTCTTTCTTGTGAAATTATTTTTTGCCCGCTGTCTTAGAAACCACTGATATAAGGTTTTTTTTTCATATTTGGAAAGTTTGCTCCCCTTACTGTCTTTTTCTTCCCGATTCTGTATTTTTTTCTAAATTTCTTACACTTACAACTTAAACCATTCTTAGCTGTGTGTAAATTAGATAAGGAGAAACAATAAATTACACAAAAATGAAGAAATATAAAATTTTGTTCATGTTTTCGAGAGGACGCTGTTTATTGTTTTCGGAATTCCCATACACACGAAATGTTGGTTCATCTTTTTGAAAGTTGATCTTTTTGAACGGCTACTGTATTGGGAAATTTTTGAAACGATGTTTTTCGCAAAGATTTTGATAGATTAGATTTAGATTTAGGAGATGTTGTTCCATACAGTCCCAAAGCACTGCGACCTTTAAAGGTCTATTGTACTATACTTCTAGTTAACACTCCTTCCAGTATGGTGTTGATCCTATTTAGGAAATTAATCAACCCAATTTGGAGGTTTGTCGTGTTTTCCTCGATGAGGAAAAGGCTGATCCTAGATATTGAAGTCTGTGTTCCGCAGTCTCTTCTTCAATATGGCATAAATCTACATGTTTCATCTGTGGTGATTCATAATCTGTGTAGATATTTATTAAGCCTGCAATGACCAGTGAGGAATCCCGTCTTCTCAAGTTGAGAATTTTATTCGTCAATTTGATAGAGTAGTTAGGGAGAAATTTTTTGGAATCTCTGCATCCTTCAATATTTTTCCAATTTTCTTGCATAAGCCATTCTTTGAGACTAGTTTTTACTGTGGTAATTGACTTTCCGCAGAATGAACCTGTGGTGTATGAAGGGACGGTTTGAGCCTAATCTGGCAAGTTCATCGGCACGTTCATTTCAATTTGATTGATAATCGAAAACAAATTTAAAATGGACGAAAATTTGAAAGTTTAATTTAATTAACTAACTATATGTAGGTAGATTGGGAAAATTGCTTATGTTACCTTATGTAGGCACCTACATATCTACCTATGTACATATATATGTATGTATATCACTGACCTAACATTAATAACTGAAAAGTTTATTAAATTACATCAGACGACGGCAATATTTGCGCACATCCAAACATATTTGCATTTGTTTATTCTTGAAATTGAATATAATGTCTGACTAGCATATTTTCATTACTAAATTGAACAAATTATTTTGTATTCGCCACCTTCATTTCAGCAAATATTTTATTATATCATAATATCAAAACTTACCTACGATTCAAGCTACCATTACTATATAATAGTAGTTAGGTATGTAAGAACCGGAGACATTATTACGAGTTTAAATTTTGCAACCACACCTTCATAATAAATAGTATATACCGGCTTCACATGAAAAAGAGAGAGAGAGACAAAGAGTAATCGTGTATATTGCAAACAAACATTTTTGAAGTTGTCGTCTCAACGACAAATTGCTAAAAGGGATGTAAATATGACATTTACATGTTTTCCAAACGAGTACCGAAAAAATTTTCTATCATTACATATGTTTCATGGAAAATCCATGAGAAGAAAATTGGATTTGATGGTTTTTCACGTACAATATGAAAACAGTGTTTATCCGGTATAATGTAAACGTTGAACCAGACAATTTTTTAACTCTTAAAGGTTAAAGAGCTTATATATGTATTTGTATATGTATGAGCTTTGTGTATAATTTGTATATGGCTTAGGTGGAAAAAGCTATGGCATAGTTGTATACAGGTATCCCTCCTATATAGGTAGGTTTATAGGTATATAGGTAGATATAGGTTCCAATATAATAACGTGTTTGACGAAACCGTGTTATAACAGAGGCTAAGAGCAAATACATATATTTTAGCAATTTTCTTATCGTGTTAGAGTGAAGCGGTGCTATAGTATACCGTGTTTTACGAGGATTTCCGTAATTTTCTTATCGTGTTAGAGTGAAACAGTGCTGTAGGTAGGAAACCGTGTTATACGAGAATTTCCATAATCTTCTTCTCGTGTTAGAGTGAAACCGTGCTATATTATACCATGTTATACGAAAGTTTCCCCCATTTTCTTGTAAAACCGTGTTGTAGGATACCGTGTTATAGGAGGGATATCTGTACTCATTTTCAATTTATTTAAATACAATGGAATTGAAAGTTCTTTCTTTTGGTTATCAAAAAAATATGAAACCTAAAAAATTATCCTAACTTTTTGTTCAGTTCCTAATAACAAAAAAATGACGGCAATGGTGAATTATTGATTAATACAATTTGTACGAGACAATGTGCCATTCATCTTGAGTTTTGCCTATTTAATTTTTAAATTCTTTTTTCCTTTTATATTTTCTTACTTATTTTATAAGAAGATATTGATAATGAACCGGTCAAATGAGTTTAGTTTTGTTATTATTAAAGCGGCAGGTCGTAGGTTTAAGATCGACTGGAACTTAATTGGTTTTTTTGGAAGATTATTTGAATCTGACGTCAAGTAGTTCGATTACACTGAAACATTTCTGTTTTGTTTAAATTCTCAAAAAAAGAAAAGTTTGTTAGTTTTTTTTTTAATCAAAAATACCGGAGTTGTTCGAACATCCCTAATTTAATTTTTTAAATTTCATGCTTTCATGGACACATCTATCGGCGGCTTCGTTTTTTTTCAATTTTTTATTTTTATTTTTTTGGGAAATTCTTTTATTTTAATATGTAAGTATTAAAAAGAATCTACACTCACAAAAATAACTTGCTTAGTACAATTGAGAACTTGCTCTATGATATCTGATTTTACATCAGAGTTAAATCAACCATCATTAATCCTACGCATACCAGAAATTATACTGTGTCTGAATCAAACCTAGTAGTAGAGTTCATACAAATTATTCTAATGTGTACGGATATGTTGGATGGAAATCAAAACCGTGTTATACGGAGACCATATAGCATATTGAATTGTACAGAAGTAGAAATGTTGGTGTTTTACCGCTTTCGTGTAAGTACAAGGGGAAATATTATCTTGCCATCACTAATCACTAAATCTAATAAAGTAATAATAATAAAAACAAAAATGGTTTAAGAAACATTTTCAGTATATTCAACTTTGAAAAACAACAAAAAAATAAAATTCTTAAAAAAATAATAACATCATGGTAAAAATGCAATTTTAATTTGTTCTGTCCGGCATGAGCAGGTTCGGTTTAGCAAAGCATACAGAAATATGCAATTGTAAATATGTTATTGTAAACCGTGTTATACGGAATATACGGAAACCGAAAGCGTGTGATATAAGGGATGTCGCAATTTTGATACCGTGTTATAGGGAAACTGTGCTATATGAGGATTACAAGTGTACAAAACAAATTCGAATGGATAAAATTTACTTTGTTTATACTTACTATAAAACGAGAAGCATGTCACGGTTGACGGTTGGTACCTCTGTCAATTTTACTATTTATTTTTTGGTGTGTACGATCTACATACTTTTAACATGTAGGAAATCTAAAACAATCCTATAATATAAAATTAACTGTTTTGAACAGTAAAAAATAAATAAAATTTTCTTTAAAATATAAAAATATGGGAACAAAAAAAATTCATTTTACATAAATTTCCAGTAAATTTGACATTGAAATTTAAAAAAAGAAAAAAAACATTTGTTTTACAGGTTTTAATTTAAATGTACAATAAAAATACATTCAGATGTACCTACATACATACATACATACATACATACATATGAAACGATACTCTGTCTAAAACTAAGAAGATAAAACTGCTTTGATTTTTTTCCTGACATTTCTGAGTGAGGCACAAAAGAAACTTTTTTGGATGAAACATTTGTGCGCAAAACATTTGTGTTAAAACACAGCCAACGATTTTTAAAATAACGAAAAGTTAACATTCCAGAAGATTTTACTTAAAAGAGAAAAAGCTTCTTTTCTTTGAAATATTTTGTTTTTAATTATTTTCGGTTTATATATAAAAGTAGAAGGCCGCGATGAGTTTTGGAGAAATAAAGCAACGAAAATTTTGCGTTTTAGACATGCTAAAATTAATTAATTTTGTGTGAAAAAGAAATATTTTTTTGATGCCTGGTATTCCCGTGTGAGATTTCAGAAAAGAGTTCAATGATCGTATTTTCGTTTGTTTGTTCAAAAACAACTTAGTGAAATTAAATTGAAAAATACAATTTGCGTTACTGGTAATGCTCAAGGCGGAAGAGAAAAACTTGGAGATTAGGAAGGCATTTATTTCAGATTTTTCAATATTTTTTATAAACTGATCTTCGGCTTTTTGTTTTTGTTTTGTTTTTTTCTTTCTTTTGTGTTAAAACTTCCTCATCGAAAACATTTTTTCTGAACATTAAGAATTGTGGAAATGCCAAACCTTTTATATGGCAGCTTAAAGCTTAAGAGAATTTATTGTGGGCGTGGCCAATAGCATAGTACCGCATAAGAGAATCAAATTGTATTTCGTTTCAAGAAAAATTGATTGAGAAATCGTTTCCAAACCAACATTCCTCCCAGTGGAGAGGTTTAGTCAGTTATCGATGTTGATTCACCTAGTGGATAAAAAAGTATAAGAAAATCTTTAAGCTAAGCATAAAGCAATTCAAAACATTAAGTAAAAAAGAGACAATAGTTTTAGTTTAATTATTTGAAAGATAGGAAAAAAAGGAAGTAAAAGAATCGGGGAAGGGAAAAAAGAAAAAGAAGGACGTATAAAAATAGGTGCATAGATGTGAATTCAGATCTGCTTTTCCTCCAGTAAGTGATGGTGATTGCTCCCAAATAACGCAACGTTCAAAGTTTTTTTTTGAACAAAGCACTGATGCATTCTTTAAACCGAAAGGTATACGCTCAAATTCTTTTCGTAGGCTCTGATCGACTGATACAGCGGTCTTTAAATATTTCTATTTCTCAAATTTGGATTTATTTCTGTTGGGAGTAAGAACTTGAAAGAAGAATGAAACCATCGAATTTATTGATTTCAATGACATTTACATTTACAAAACAAGCCAATTGAATATTTTGAACGACTAAAAAGTGAGTTAAAAATTCAATCGAGTAAAATTACTGGTTTTACTCGGAGCGGACCCAGCCGCAAATCATCATTCATTGCCTCCTATCATATTGCAAAATTCAAGAAATCGTAAGCAAAAAAATAGGTGATACAGTGGTACGTGAGCGACAAAAGTGTAAAGGTCGCTGGACTAATAGATTAAGTAGCATTTTTGTATCTTATGATGGCATAGCGTGTAAATATTATTTTTCCAAATTGATTAATGTTCCTGTACCAAGTAATGTGCACCCCGTATGCCGCCTTTTCAATGGAAATCATTTATAGACGGCTATTTACAATATAACTTTATCTGCTTTGTAAGATCAGTCAACCTGAATAATAAGAACGTTCTCCCTTAAGCATCATAATGTGGTCGATGAACTCACAAAACGTTATTTAATGTTATGTACATGTAAATATCAATGTTTATCCTATTAATAAAGTAAATTGTATTTTTTGCAATTTCATACCCTTAAAACAAAAACAGACATCTTAACCTCTATAGCATCTTGAGCTTAAAATATTTAATTCTCACCTGAAAACAATTGTTATTTATTATTCACAAATACTACCCATTAATATTTACGTATTCATCGAATTCAAGCCTTAATTAATAATATTGTCAAGAATATTAATGATGAAGATGTTGGGATTGGAAGAGAAGATGATACAGTTTCCAATAAACACAAAAATGCCCCGCAAGAATCGTCAAAGAAGATGAAACACTATAGAAAAGTTCAATGGACGGGTTTTCTTTCTTTTTTATATATGAAAAAATCAATAGATTGTGCGTCTATACAGACAAATGACTAACGAAAATGGAAAAACTTAAGATATCTCTGTTTTGCGTGTAGTTGTCCATAATTTTATATAAAGAAAAATGATCCTATTTTTATCTGAAATAAATTCGAAAGTTGTTCTTAAATAAAAATCTATTGACCTTGTGACATAATAAATTTAGTTACAAAACAAATACAAAAAGGACACTAAAAATATATGGGCATAATGCCCAATCTCCAAAAATATTTTTTTTTTATTCCAATGTTCGGCCCATAGTTTCCTTTTTATGTCCAATGAACCATAAGAATTAAGAATTACCGATTACCGGAAATTAGTTTAAATCCCGTTTTTTGCTTATTTTAAATTTATAGAATTTTTTTTCGAAATCAATCTTTTTGAGACATTTTCTTATTTTTATACGGCAGGTGTATACATCCCCCAGATGTGATTGGGCGTCTCTCATATACTGCCTCCATTTTGTGCGGTTTTCAGCTGCTCTTCTCCAGTTGGCGATACCCAGACCGATTCGAGCATCTCTGTTTATGCGGTCTAACCACCGTTATCGTTGACCACCCTTCTTCCTTCTTCTTCCTTGCGACACCCTTTCGTTTAAAAAATGAATTGGGAACGATATTCAATATTTTCTACGTCTAAAAATGTCAACAAATTTCTTTTAAGTCGGTCTTCATCGTAAAAATGTGTAAATTTTTGAAGCATTCCCGTTTTTGCCAATTTGGATCCTAACTCAAATTTAAAAAATTAAATTAAAAAATCTGTTCCACTAATCCTACAAAAAAAAAACTGATTGGTCAATGATATGTTTGCTTGATTATAGAGAGCATCACTTTTCGTATTGAAGGCAAACCTCCAGAACACTAATTATGTTATAAAATTCCCCATAGTAACAAAAAAAAAATGCCGAAAGATGTGACGATACAACAGAAATATTTCAGAACTTGGTTCATGTAGTGAAGAAGAAAGTTGTGGAAAAAAGATGCTTCTATGATCTTCATGGCATTTTTCGATCCGAAAATCCTAGACACAGACCTAAAGTACCATGAACTGTGTAGGCTAGACGATAATTCTTTCCGTCATCTCAAACTTTCTATCTTTTTTTATTTAACGGGATTATTTTGCTTCTTTTATTCTGGATATTTAGTGTTATAAATTAAAAAAAATTTATTTGTACGTCATTAATTCCAAAATACATGTAAGAGTTTGTATGGGGGTTTTTACTACCCTCTAAGTTTAAATTTTAAAAAAATCTAATATAAGTAAACCCAAATTCATATGAAATCGAGAAAGTCCCAAAGTTTGTCCTAAGAAGAAGACTAATAAGAACCTTTGCTTTGAATAATTATGGAAACATTTTAATTGGATGTTGCTTTATCTTTGTCTCTGATAAAACTGTGTTTTATACATATTTAATCGTGATAGAAGCTTTTAGAGTTTCTAAAATGGTGCTGAAAGGACGAAGACAGTATAATGTCTACCTACCGATATGTGTGTATATATGAAGGACACATTAAAAATTCCTTAAAATGAGATTGATGATTTTCGGTACTTTTCCTCTTTCCTCTCAATTAGTGTTTTTTTCCAAATTGACAGTGCAATTATGGCTCAGTGTATTTTCATTGTCACCAGGCACGAGTACCATTTTAGTATTATTATGTGGGAGGTATTCATCTGTTTTCTATTTCCACACACAAAAAAAAAAAAAAAAAAAAACAAAAACAAAATCACAGCACTACCCAACTTTCCCTTAAATAGTTAATGACATTGATGCGTCAATTAATGCGCAATACAAACTTGGAATGTATACCGGTTAGTATACGAATAAACTGCCATACCAATACTATAAAAAATTTCGCTTTATGTATGTGTCAGAGTTTCTCAATCATATAACATTGGCGTAACATTTTTAGGCAGCAGTAGATTTTTTGGTCGTCATCAATCTTAATTCGAAATTGAAGCGGTTTTAGGAGATGGGAGATGTTTAGGGAGATGTTTTAACGTCACATTGAAAAGCTTTTTCACATTTTTCGATATATAGCCTTTTGGTTTTTCATTCGGAATCAGTGGATTAGTTGTATATACAAAAAAACCTGGGATGTTAAACCTGCAAAAACGAAATTTTGCTAGAAATATCCCGAATATCCTGAAGATAATGCATGCCGCGTTCCGGAAACAGAAGGAGCTGATTTTTTAGGGATCGCCTCTGAATACTTTCAGAACTAATTAACCGTCTTCACTATTTCACTTTTCTTCCTTAATTTTCGTTCCAACTTTAATTTTAAAATTTCTATTCCTTTATTTTTTTAAAATAACTCCAAAATTCGATTCAGTCTTCTTTCTTGTTTAGTTCTCTACCTTTTTTCTTTGCTTCTTCCATTCTCTCTATTTCGCCCAAATCCGCTTGTGCATCACGCCGGTCGCTTGGAAAGAAAGGAACTACTGGTATGTGGGATTGGGTGCGTTTAGTGACGAACGATTTTGTTTATGTGCAGATAAATAACATACGTAAAAAAAAAATAATAAACTTACCTGAAGATCACCTCAGCTTTCCTTCCCTTTTAAAAAAATTCGACTCTACTATATTTACTTATGAAGGAGAACATCAAAGTTCTTACTCCTAATTTTAGTGATAAAAATTTCAGACAAATTTTCCCAAATAGGCACGCACACCAAGACATTCGTTAGCACTTAGTTAGTTCATTCTAGCGAAACTTTGTTTCATCTCCTTCAACGCTATTACATAAACAAACCATTTGCGTAGACATTTTTATTGATGATAGTGATAATGTTTAATGATGATGACAGTTGAGATGGTTTAATCATTTTTTGATATTAAGCTGTACGATTACTTTTATATGCGACATTAATTTTTTATTTCTTTGCACAAAAGATGACTTCGTATTATTATTATTATTATTATTATTATGTTTTTCTTCCTAGTGAAAATTAAAGGGTAATTTGGTTCTCAATCGTCACCCCTTTTTTCTGTTTAAAAAAGGTTAAAGTTGATTGACCGTACTATCATTTATAGAGTAATAAGTACTTTAAGCCGGAAAAGCTATATGTTTCGGATATGTTTTTATTTTTCGATATTCATTTTTATAAGCAAAACATGCATTAGCTCTTTATTTTTTCGTTATTGTTATTATAATTATAATTAATGAAAAAAAAAAAAAAAAAAAAACTGGTACTCATTATTAAAGGTGAAAATGATGAAAAAACGGTTTCCATTAAATTATAGTTTGACAATGGTCAGGGTTGTTGACTTTTGAAATATTGATTCTTTCTACATTACCTATTCACATTTTGTTTCCTGATGATTTTCATTAAATGAGAATGCAAAATTTTCCAATTTTCTTTTAATTAAATATTCAATTATATTTTGAGCAAAAAAAAGAAAAACAAATTTGGAATTTGTTTCGTTCTGATAACTGTGATATGACCGCTTTTATGGCCAATAGTGTAAACTTGAACTTTTCTATAAAACAAATCTATGTAATCTAATCTTATAGAAATGGCATCACTGCGCATTGACACATTAAATACCGAGCGCATTAAACTCTCTCTTTTTTTTTTAAAGAGCCATACTGCTCGTATCGTTTTCATGACCAGAACGCTTATCTGATTGTTTTGATATTACACTCAATAATAGGTTTCAGTCGCGAATAGTTGTCGATTCATGTTTAAAGTTAAAACCAAATAGAAAAAAAAGGGGGGGGTGACTTATTAACTGTAAATTTCACTCTTGTTGCATCATTGAAATATTTATTATTCTACGCATTTTAGAGTTAATATGAAAATTAATGATCCAAATCATCGTTTAAGAAAAAATCCTTGGTCATTTGATGGATTCGATTAAAGAACATGACAAAAGTAAAAAATTAAATAAATTGTGGATTCTTTGTACAATATTTCATCGTCGATATAGCTCAGTGGATTGAATGGTTGCCTTTAGAGCGAAATATTCATGGTATGTTGATTTGAATCTGAGGCAGGGTGAATTTAAAAACAGTTAAAAATTGCACTACTTAAAAATGGCGAGCATTTGTAAGGTTTTCGTAAAAAGAATACCTCAAGTGCTGCATTTTTTCACACAAAAAAGAGATCGTCATATCAATTGAGACAAATGTAACATAAATATGAAGTAACATGGAATAGCTATGGGCCCAAAAGTGGTCTATGCTGGGTGTATATCAGACCCACCCTAACCTAATCTTGTTTATATCTCAGATAACTATGTATGTATGTAGGACTTTTTCAATTCAATTTATATTTTGTAAACACACATTTCTACACAGTAAAAAAATGTTCATTGAAAATTCCCAACAATTATTATAGCCATGATTTTTACATGATAATAGTAAAATTCAATTTTTTTCCGAGTTCTTTTACTGATTTTATGGAAAATTGCTTGATTGCTAATGAATAGATATTTTTTTTTCATTTGTGCAGTGTAAGTAAAAACACATTAATGTAAATAGTTGACGGCTTTTAGTTTTGAGTAAAATTATGCCATTTTATAGGTTATGTTATAATCGTATTGTAAAATTTACTATTTTATAATAAAATGTACTTTTTATTAGTAATGATATGACTGAAAATTGTAAAATTCGTAGAATTGATGTTACCATCATTTCATTATCGGATTTATTGTAAAATTAGAGTAATAATTTTTATTATATATATATATATATATGATGTAAATTAAAGGGTATTATAACTTCGGTACGCAGTTTGTAAGAATACCTCTCTTAATTAGTATTGATTGCGGAAAATATTCCAGTTTAAAAACCGCTGCTGTTTCCTTTCTTTTTTGTATGTATGTAGCAAAATGTTGAATCAGGTGAAAGTTTAAAAAGTTAATGTGCCCTAAATCCTCAATCATCAATCCTTCTCGCAATATTTGAAGGAAACATTTTTTTTTCCTTTTGTTTTTCATTTTTTTATACTTACGGGAAAATATAAAATGTATATGCTTCAATTACTTATACATTCATTCATTTTTTATGTACATAGATTAATTTAATGCGAAATTATGCAATTATTCCCCCGTTCCGCGATATACATATATACGAGAGAAAAGCTTAAATCCTGAAAATCGAAATAAATTTTCATATAAAATAATTTCTTGCCAAATGCCAAATGCCACATTAAAATTGAAATGCAAAACAGCATATTTTACCCGAAATTATGGCACAATATAATGTTTATTCATATGTATGTGTGTGTGTGTAAGTATAATGTCTCGCAGGACTAAAATGGGATAACAAATGGAGACAACGTACTAAACATCACATAAGCCCCGAGTTGATGCAACACCTTCCAGACGTTTTCCACGGTGCGTTTGTATATACATACATATATGTATATATGTACAGTACATACCTTTGTAAGAGGGGGGTTTATATGTTTTGTTTTTTTTTCCTTTCTCGTTGTGGCATATGCGGCATACTGCGAAATAAATACCGTATACCGTATACAAGAAGGTATGCATATATATATATATATATGACTGTATTCATCTGATAATATGACCTTGACCTCCAACGTCTTGAACTGTTGTGAAACTCAAACGACCGACCCCAGGCACCCGTCTGGCAAAATTTTTATTAATATCACTATATATATATATATCTATATATGAATGTATAAATATTGCGTATATATGTATGTATGTGTATGTATATTGTGTATAAATATGAAACAGAATAATGTCTAAATATGTGTACACATCCATGGGCTCTAGTACTAATCTCCCCTCTTTTTTTCTTTTTTTTTTTGGTAAAAACAACCCAACCCATTTTTCCAACATGTACATTTTTCATTTCTATTAAATGTGGCGTAGCCTACCCTAACACCTAACACCAGTGTTTGTATTTTGTTTGGGAATTATATATCCTAGCCTTTTTCCATTTTCCGGCTTTTGTATCGAGACACGGGTCGTTGTATATATATATATATATACTATGTATGTATGTATGTATGTATGTAGATGTACTGTACATGTATTTAAGGTGGAGTGATGTGTATAAGAAATAAACAAGTAAATAAGAAATTTGTCTTGGCGTGGTCAAGAAAAAGTGGATTGTACTTGAATGAAATTAGTGATTGTTTTTTTTTATGGGAAAGGACATACTTCCTCGGTTTAAAAATAAAAGAAATATTCTACGCAACAAGAAAGGATTACTTTACTTACATTGTTTTATTAATTTTTGTCGATTTTTATCATTGATAATTTTCATTTTCTTTTCTCTAATAATTGTTTTGTTTTTCTCTTTATGTTAAATCGTACAAATGATCTACCACACGTGTCTGTATTTTCTTAACACCTCAAGGATCAAACATTATTCAGCCAATAGATTTTTTTCGCTTCTAGCGATACATTTTCTAACTATGATATATTTGGTCCCGAATCACTTTTATTATTGGAAATTTCTGACCAAATGGCTCGGTGGTAGAATCGTAATGCCTTTAGAACGAGAGGTCCTGCGTTCGATCCCTGCCTGTAAGTAAAATATTTAGTGTTTTTCTCTCGTATGGAGTTTGAACTTTGGGCCCGCGTGTAAATCCAATTCCACTTAAAACTGTAAGTCTAGGCCTAGGGCATTATTTCAAGGAATAATTATTAAAAAAATGTCGCTTTAACGAAGGAAACATTTCAAATGTTAGAAAAAAACATCTAAAGTATGAGTATTTGTGGAATAAGGCAGTTACAGTGTTTTTAACTGAAATGATGTAAAAGTACAAAGATAGAGGTCTCCACTAGCTGTGCTGAGAAAGCTCTATCAAAACGGAAGCCAAACTATTCACAACGTGAATCTCCTGGCTAATAATTCCATCCGATAAATAATAATTGGAAGTTTAGTCGCAATACTTTTCATAAATTAGTCGATTGTTTTTGTTACGTTAATTACGCTCCATTGCAATTTTTTCAATTTCACAATTTCAAACCTATCAAATGTTTTGTTTTCTCCTTCTACATTTAGAAATCTCTTCGTTTACGAATTGTCACTTGGATGTTATTATTTCTATTGTTCGAGAAGGTGCAATGAATTGAAAACCCATAAAAGTAGCTATAAAAAAGTTTCGATGATCACTCCATCTTAATACATATGTATAGAGTATTATGTGAATAACTACGTATCCAAATTAACTACTTATTATTAGTTTGGTTTCGAACATTTTCCTTCCTAAATTTGATGGAGCACACACTGATGAATGGACATTTTTGTTGTTTTTTTTTTTTTTTCGTTCGTAGAAATTTTTATGTTAATTACTACTTGGTTTATTTGTTGTACGTTCTAGCGATAATTTTATTTTTATTTCCTTCATGGAAAGTATTCCGGTCATTAAGCCGAACAATTTCAATTCTACATAATATTAGAGAAAAGGAAAAGTAAAAATATAAAATTGCATTACATATTTGAATGTAGAGTACGAATACTGTGTATAAGTATGTAACACAATGTCGACCAGAGGGCGGCTGGTATATATACATATATGATGGTCGTGGCGTCATGATGTCGAGCTTTTCACATCTATTGCGAAATAGTTTGCTGCATTGCTATTAACTATTTTTCAAATATTCGTTTTACAAAAAAAAAAAAAAAAAAAAAAAAAGAAGAAATAATGAGAAAATCTTTCGGAAAAAATTTTTAGATCACTCGGTTAAATTGATTATTTTCTTTATATGCATATTTAAGTGAAAGCGTGCATATTAAATAATTTTTAATTATAGAATATTAAAATTTGTAGACACTCTAAATGGACGAAAAAAAACTCACTGCATATATACTTATAAATGAGCTTTTATTGAAAAATGTCAAGTTAAGTTAACTAAATAATAAATAATAGGAGTACTGAATAAAATCCCTAAAATATTTGTCGATCTAGTACAGTATGATTGAATTAAAATAAGAGTCTAGAATATACGCATACAAGAGTATGATTGAACGTATTTAAGAAATTTTTTAGTCTTATAAATATTTAAGACAGTGTGAACGCTGTCTTAAATGATATTTATTATAGCAAACAACAAACGAAAAAAGTTTTTGTATTTTGTGGTTGTAATTAGTAATTATGAAAAAATAAGTATAATTTACACCTACACCTACACTTCCGAGAGTTTCCAAAAAGAAAACTGATTGTAATTTAAATTAATCGAATGAGCAACAAAGAATTATCATAATCATTGGGATTTTGCAAGTTTAACGGAAGATTTAAACAAAATACTAAACAAACTCAGTGACATTTATAATTTTGACATTAATTTTACATCAATTGACGTTTGATGGGTTTACTAAATGAGTGCGTTTAATATTTTGTAAGAAACCATTCAATCATACATCAAAAATAATGTTGTCTAATCTTATTTATTTAAGAATCAAATTTAAGACAAAATTCAATCATACCGTACCTGTTGATATAATTTTTTGTTTCTTAGCCTAGCTTTTCCTTTAAGATATACGAATCATGAACAACAATACCACTATTTACCTATATACAGTTTTTTTTGTTGGTAAATTAATTCTATGCTTTAAGCTTAGAAAATATTTTTATTTTTGTTTACAAATTTTTGTAATTTATCCATTCAAAATGTATGTTTTGAAGGAATTCACTTTGCATGTACTTAAATTGTTGTTTGTTTGGTATAAAATTATACCAAAGAATTACTATGGAATTAATGATCCATGGTTCCAAGAATTGCTTCACCGATTTGTATCAAAATATTTATTTTCTACGGAATATTGTAGTGTTTATGGAGAATTTATCGCGCGCCAATTTATCGTAAGAGAAATTTATCTTAAATTGGCAAAATGTATCGAAGGCGAACAAAGAACAAATTCAGAAGAATTAACCAACATCGAATGGCATCGGATCGAAAATTCGTAGAAATGCAAACGTGTTAATGGGGGGAGGGGGTCAAAATAAAATTGTTGTCAGTGCCATTGCATTGAATTCTCTAGCGTCGAATGACATAGAATCGAATGTCATAGCATCGAATTTTCTAGCATCAAATTGCCTATCTCGCGATTTTTAAGCTTACCTGTTTCAAATCGTGGGCGCCGAAATGAGCGACGAAAAGGTGGCCACAAATAGTGCGCACCGAATCATCCGTAAATCCATTCGATGCTAAGGAATTCGATGCTGATCACAATTTTATTTTGAGCCCGCATTCATTAAAATGTTTGGATTTCTACAAGTTTGTCGATGTTCCCCATTATCACTTTGATTTAAGCTCTTTAACCGCACTTTACGACAAATAATTTATTATTAGTAGGTAAAAAATTTTTTATTCATTTTATTTATTTTTTAAATTTGTCCGCATAACCAGAGGTACTCGAAATAATCTCTTGGCAGATAAATAAAAACTTTAAAAATTCTCGATTCTAAAATAAAATTCTCATACATACCAAAAGAATTGAGACATTGGCCCTAATATTGTAGACAGAAAATGTTAATTAAAGATCTGCCATTATCAAACTATAACAAACATTGCTTTCTCAATTTATTTTAACTATACAATTCTTATTACATAATTTTTCTTAGTGCACTTGAAAGAAAAAAGAAAATTATCATAAAAAAAAAACAAAAAAAAACTAGTTATATAACGTGGCAATACTTTCTTTATCTTTTCTATTCGGAATTCATCTTAGATAAAATTCCTTTGTCAATTTTTTTTACTATTTCTAAGAAAATCTAAATGTTTTTCCATGTACACTATAAAAAATACTTTGAAAACAATTGCACCAATAAAGTGACTTCTTTTTGGTGCGCTATAGTTTTATTGTCCAATCTTTTTAAGACTTTTCTTTGGATTTCGTAAAAAAAAAATTTATGATTATTGGAAAACTTGAAGAAAAATGTTGCACATAAAAATTATACATATAAATAGTGTAATAATAAGTTGCTCTCTATCTCTCTCTCTGTGTAATGGCGACAATGGTGATCTTGTAGTAAATCATTGGATTGTACAATTATTATGTTTTATGGCAAATATTTATGTCCCGACCATTATCTTCTTGTATAGAAATAGATGATAGTGAAGCTATCTTCGACTCCATTAAAAACTATAACAATTTCGTTTTTCTTTTTTTCTCTCTCACTATATATTTTCTCTCTTCATAAGAGTTTAATGTGGCTTTTATATTAGTATTATTATGTTTATTCCATAATGTCAACTAAAGCTCAGATTTGTCCGTTATAAAAGTCGTTATAAGACATTTATAGAAAATTTATTATGCCATGCGTTATCCCCTTTTGATTTCTAGTCTGACTATAACTACACATAAGTATGTATGTAGATGTTTTTTTTTTTTTGGGGTGGAGAATCAGATTTTTCGATTTTTTTTTTTTTTTTTTGGTTGGGATGTTTTTGTGTGTGCATGTAGTTAGTAATATGTATGTGGTAAATATATGTGGTGGCAGCAATTTTTGGGTGTGGATATAGACAGTTTTTAGGAGAAAACAAATTGCTTTATATTCGGGAGTGTAGTATATATGTTATTTTGAATGCGGACGGGTCTGCATTTGATGTTTTTCTTTTATTTTTTTTTTTATAAATTTTCGTCTAATGCTTTCAAACGGAAATGAGATATTGAAAATAAATGCTAAAATACGAATTTATTCAATGGCTTTTTGGATGTGTTTGTGAACGTTTACTATACATATATATTATATATAGTCTCGACAAACATGATGTTTGAGAAATGATTTTTTCCCCTCTCTTTCCATATAGACAGACAAATAAAATACAGAAATAATGGTCGGCAATGTATTGAATTGGAAGGAAAAAGCGGATGTTGGTAAAAAAAATCCATATTCTTATACACATTATACAAAATATTCAGTCTATTCATGTTTTTGAAAATTATTAATTGTCGCATCTATTGTTAAGAAAGATTTAAATAATATTAAAAAAAAAACGAAATCATGGGTAACTGAACCCCGATTTTTAACTCAAGGAATTCCGCTTTCTTATATTTTTGTGTTTTTTACTGAATCTCTTTTGATTTGATCGTACATTTGTTATTAAGGATTAAGGCGTAGTAAAGCGGATCGATAAAGTTTTTTTTATGTCTCCGGCCAAATACTCAAGTAAATGTTTAAATTTTTAATAATTTTTTTCGATAATAAATAAGATAAAAACAGGCACATGGACGTAGAGTAATTATTTGTAGTTTATACAGAAGTTTTTTTCACTTCTAGCGAAGTAATTAATCAGTTTAGTTTTTGCCATTTCGCGTTCGTACAAAATATTACTCATATCTTTGACATCTCATATTCTTTTTTTTTACATAACGTGCAACTGACACAAGCTCTAGCTCATCCAAGTTAATTTTATTCTGCTAACAGTAGACGACTCTTGTGATGCCCTTAAAATGAATTTCTAATTTTTCTAAATCTAAGACATTTTCACCAAAAAATTTAACAAAATTCTGAATTAAGTACATTATCTTGAACATTTTTATTTTGTACTTTTCAATTTTCATGCCCCCTCCTATTCTCCTATTAGTTCACTAGAGTTAATTAATTTGAGAGAAATATTTTTTTTTTGAAAATTTTACTTTTGTCAACAAAAAATGTTATATGGGGGATTGGGGGGTACGAAAGGGTTCGCTCTTAGAATATTAAAGAGTCAAAGCAATAAATATTTTCTGATTTATGGTAAGTAGGTACCTACCTGCTTTTATTTTTCAAACCTTAATTTTTGTAGATTATTGACAAACTATTAATTAATAAGACATTTTTATATATCTAAATTGTAGATCTCATTTTTGATCTATTGCTTTCTTTTTAAGTTTTTTTAAAATAGCTGTAGTTTTTTTTAATAACTTTTTTAAAAATACCGTAGAAATAAATTTAATTTATTATGACAATGTAGTTTATTATTTAAAAAATATTATAAAACCCCCCTCGGTGGGACATGATTTATTTAGATTTTGAAATAAATACCTACAAATATACATATTTATGAGACACTTGTTGATAGGCGTAATTGTTTTTGAATCAAAATAGGTTTTGGCATATGTCCAATGTGTAACAGAAAATATAATTGTTCCTTTAGTTATGCAAAAATTTAAAATATCTTTGGACATTTTTCAGAAGAAAAATAAATTTAAAAGTTTGACTAGCGACTTGATGTCTAAGATTTATTATTATATATGTAATGTACCAAAAAAGATATATTCATTTTGAATATGTACAATGTACATTTCCCTATACCTATAGAGAGAGTTATAAATAAATTAATTCTCTGTTTTAAGTAAATAATTTATAATACTAACCTATATATATCTACATATGTACATATAACTGACTATATGTTAGATAGCCATCAATTAAATATTACTTTTGAATATTGATTTTACGAAATATACCTAAAAACATCTAAATAAATACAAAAAATATGTTTCTAACAGATCATGACCTATTTTATACAATTTTCAAGTTAAATCTCAAAGAATATTAAAAATTGTTCATATTTTTGAAGATTCATGTACATCTTGTTATAAGATTTACATATATACCTACATACATACATACGCAATACACATGTATATAAAATAGATGATATATGTATGTATATGATGCTATGTTTATATGACGTCAAATGAAGATGGGTCTATTATGTATCAATTCGTATAAATAAATACAATTTAAGAAATTCCGATTCCGACTGCTCAAAACAATTTTTTTTCCGCAAACAATACAAGGCATACATATTTGAGAAAATAAACCTTTCATATCGGTATTTACACAAATTCACAGTAATAACGTAATAGTCCCCAAGATGTTTGTTAGTTATCCAAGTTACTATGCGAAGAAAAAAATTAGGTACAGACAGCGCTGTGCATAAAAATAGGTGTAAGGCATATTTTGTATGAAAAAGTCGGAATTCAGTAATTTCTCCTAGTTGT
>JANSTT010023635.1:0-39488 GCA_026745375.1 Platyura marginata | reverse complement strand
ATAACGACAAAAATTTCCTTAAGTACGATATGGATTTCCTATTTTTTTCCTTTTTTTGGAAAAAATAAAACTGTTTATTGTGGAATAATACAGAATTTTTACTCAAATCTACAATATATATCTCTTAATTTAAGCAAAGAGCTTCCAAAACGTATACACAGCAAAGAGTGTCTGTTGTAAGCCTCAATAAAAAAAAAACTGAAATAATAATAAAAAAAAAAAAAAATTTGCAAAAACCAACTCATAAACCGGAATCTGTTGCTATACATATAAAAACGTTTTCAAGCTTTCAAGTGACAGATATACCCACCCATTTCAACCCAGATTTTATACATTATTTAAAATGAAAATGTTACTATCAATACAATTTTCTATGAATCGACTGTTTTTCAATATTTTCTAGTAAAACTGACAATATCATATACAAAGGTACAGATAGTCGGATCGGGTATATATATACATATATATAGAGGGTTGACAAACTTATCCCAATGGATTCAAGTTTTCCGATTTTTATTTAAAGTTTTCCTCTAGCGCAACTTTCAGAATTATATTGAGAGTGTAATATTGTTATGTGAAACAGTGTCTAGGGGAGTAAATAATTGATTAAGTAACATAATACGTGAAAAAGGCTAAATGGTTTTATACGATAATATGTATTGTACAGTTGATACGTAGATGTTTTCTCGTTCAAAGTATAGAGAAATACAAAAAAAAACGCTATTATTTAATAAAAACGGACGTTTTACGATATATTTTTCCAAAAAATATTATAGACGATAAATTTCCTTACAATTGACCATCAAAGATTAAGTAATTGTGAATTGAACTCAACAACACCAGGTACCAATTGGCAAAAACACGATCATTGTTATAACTGATTTGAAGTGAAAGCGAACATTTCAATTCAACATTTTTTATATCGTTTTGTGTGCAAATCAAAAAATGTATTGCAAAAAAAGCAAATTTACGTCTAGTTGCAAATTTTAATGATTTTTTTGAAATTTTTTTAGAAAATCAAAAAAAAAATTGATTAGTCAAAGAGATAATTAGAAATAAAATTTGGCATCAATTATGTACTTTTATTTAATTTTGTTTTAATTTGATTATTATTAGCGTAGAGATTACAAAAAATACTTCTGTGTTTTTGTAAAAAAACCCTATAATTATCCTATAATCATCCTGTGCTGTTATCACCGAATAAAAACGTTAAGAATTATTGCTTAGATACCAAAATCTAATAATGGGATTGACGAAAACGTTCCGATTTCATAGCAATGGGTTGAAACATTTACTCATTTGGACACTGAAAGTTGCGACTAAACAAAGAAATGGCAGCACTAAAAACAACTTGAAAATTATGATGTTGGTACTGAACGAATTGATGACGAATCAAACGACGAAATGTTTGATGTAGATTCTGATTACAATTAAATTAATTTATTTTACATTATTTTCTACTATTTTCTATTACTAAAGTTTTTAAAAAAATATCCTGTAATCATCCTGTTGTTTAAAAAATTAAATCCTATGTAATGATATTTTTTTTTTGTCCAATTTATCCTGTTTTTTCACGGGAAAAAAATGGCATGTTTACCTATAGGTGAATTGTTGGCTTTTAAAGGGTATAAAAATAATTTAGACTAATATAGTGTCCAAATGAAAAAAATTACTGAAAAGTTACCCACTTCAGTAAAGAATAAATAATTACGAAATTGCTTGTATTATAATTTCCTACAATTTTCCGTTAATGTGTATTTTACTATGCTGATTAACTACAAAACATAGTAAGATGGGAAAATTAAAGAAAAGTCAAGCTTTTAATAATGAACAGTAAAATTATTCTCTTATAACTAAGTAGGTTTTTTGTTTTCTTTAAAGATTTAGTTAATTAAAAAGGAAGTTGAAAGCAAAAAGCAAAAAGAAAAATCAACAACGTATTGACTGTACATTGGATTAGGTATATACAGTTGAACCTGTCACAGTGACCATTGCTCTAAAACAGCGATTCTAAAATGAGGGGTCGCGACCTAATTTGGGGTCGTATGGAACTAAAATTAGTGAATGAATTTTTCACATATTAAAATTGTTTACATATAATATTAAAAAATGTAAACTCAGTTAGCTCAGCAATTATTCTTCAGTGTAAACCATACTTAAAAATATTTGACATTTCACATCTCGCATGGGTCGCATGGAAAAAAGGTTGTTAATCGCTGGTCTAAGGTGCCGACAAATTACCTAACCCAATTAACAAATTTCTGTCTACATATAGTGACAAGCTGTGTATTTTGACCAGTGACCACCTTTGTGCGACTAGTGGTTTACAATATTTTTGTTTAAAGGGACCACTCTTCAAACTACAGAAATTTTTTAAATTTAATTTGTTAGGTACATATGTGCGTACCTGATTTTTTGACTGTGATTTGTATTCTTAAATTACATAAGCTGGCAATAAATTAATTTTTTTTTTTGTTCAATAAAGTTTTTTAATTTTTTATAGCCTAAAGTGACCAGTTTTAATTGGTCCCAATGGTGGACACTTTAGACAAGTTCTACTGTATTTAACATGAAAAAATAAAATAAAATAAAATTGTATATAATACGACCGCATATTATACTAATTAATTAATTTTTATATTAAATATTATGCTCTTGTAATTAACAATTTCACCTTAACATTGCCTATTTACCATCCCACCATTGAGGAAAGAAAGATGTTAAATACCTAATTATAATTATTATGAAAGGTAAACATCTCTTCCGAAAATTTCCTCGTTTGGTGGTTCTACAATTTTTATTCGAGACATAAACTTTTGCCCAGTTCAAATAAATCCATCGTTCCCGAGTCATATTTCAGTTGTGCGAATATAATTTCTTCCTCCAAAACAAATATTATACTTTCCGGAGCAAAAAGCAGATGTTTTAAATATATATAGGAGGGGGGAAAGGTAAGCTAAAAGTAGGGTGGTTAAAGTTTGGAGAAAAAAGGTATAATAGAGGTTGGTATATTTTCCATTGTTTTTTTTTGTTTTTTTGTTTTTTTGTCAATTGTATTTTATACTTAGTGTGTCAAAGGAAAGCAATATTTCATATTTTGTTACTTTTGCTTGAAGGCGTTTTGAAATTCAATGGAATAACAAAAATATCTTTTAGCGTTTTTATTTTTTATGAAAGCCAAAATAACACACATAAAACCGCCCACACAAATACAAATTTAATGTTATATACCTATTCAAACATACACACATATACGAACATTTATAAGTCGAAAAATTGTAAATTTTGCTATCGATACTTTTACTGAGTAAATGTATCAAATGAAATCAAAGATGTAGGTGTATAAAGTTCATATTAAAGAAAATTTTAATTTACTGTCGTAAAATAACACACTATTGTTGTTGTTGTAGCAGGTGCTACGCGTCGCCTATGTCATTTCGAGGCCGAAGAATTACGTTACCTTTATCGACTGTGTCTGTAACGTCCCTTTCGGTCGCTGCAATCTTCGTATAATGATTTGGTATTAAATCTTATTCTAAATCTATGTACATATATTCCTAAAAAAATATACCTCCAAAATCCATCGATTTGCTCAAGTTCGTTGAGCGAAGAAAAGAACGGTCAACGAGGCCATCGGGAGAGCTCCACAAACCTGCGGACAGAGCACACGCTTTAATTTTTAACTATACACAGATAGGTCACGTGATTCCTAACCCTACCTTCCGTCCCTTAGATTAAGTAATCAAAGCTTCAAATAAATTAATTAACCCAAATAACAAATAAGAAAAAAAACATTTTATGACAACCCAGCCTACTTATTTCTAACTTAAGACAAAAATCAAAATCAAAAGTTGCTGTACAATATAAAGCTTGTTGTATTGATTACCTAGCAATGATATTCAAATTATGTTCAACTTTTGGTAAATCCCAATTTTTGGCACTTTTTTTTTTTAGCTGGTGCCCAAGAACTTAGTTCATCGGTTCTTGACTATGGCACAATATTTATTGCTCTGCTTCTTTTTTTTTTTTAGATTTATAAGGAGGTATTTTATCACAATTTCAACAAATGGGTTAAATTTAAATAACTGATGACTCCTACTATATATTCTATATAGGTATTAGGTATATAAAAAATAGTTGTTATTTTTACCATCATTTGTTATGTTAAATATGCGAAACCAAAAACCAAACACCAAAGCATCTGAATTCCAAATATTCCGATTTTGTTGAAAAGCTTATTTTACATTTTATTTGTGAACTTAACAGTTATTTAGTATACATTTTCCGAAACAGTTTTCATATGGTTTGATTTAGAAGAGAAATTATTTAAATAAAACAGTAAATAGGGAAATTTGTTCTACTACATATACTAATATTATATACATATACATACCTATACATATAAAATATTATGTTGGGATATTGTTTGTTACTAAAATTAATTTCTGTTTGTTTTTGGTTTTGGATCAACAAATTGGTAAACAATTTCTACTTATGTCTGTTTATACGCATACAGAGTTAATGCTATTTTAGTAAATTATATATATATTGTAAATAAAATGTCCATATGTATATGTATTTTAGTAAAATTTCATAAATTATTAGATGGTGGCTGGCATTTATGTGCTTAAATACAGGAAGTTGAAATAGAATTAGGTCTAATATTAAAGTTTTAACAAAAATTTAAAATTTTTCTTATTTTATTACCAAAAAAAAAAGAAAAGAAGATAGAAGTAAAATTTGGGGGTCGATTAGGGGGTAGTGATGTTTGCGATTAGTTAATTATACGATTATATGTACCTATTGAGGTTACATTTCTGTTCACAGATGTGACGTACCTCTCGGTGCTCACATCTAACCCATTAAACATAGAGTAATTAGTTAACAGCTGTAATTAGAAGTATTAAAATGTCCATCCTAAGTTCATTAAATTCAACTCAACTCAAGAGGTTGATTTTTTTGGTTGGACAGTTTACGACGGACAAATCGTTCACCCTAAATAAAAACTGAAACCATTTCATACAAATATTAAAAATTAAAAACTGAACACATTGGTATTACCCACATTCATAATACACACAGAGTGAAAAAATTTAATGAAAAATTCAAGAAGGTCTAAATACTATAAAAGATGCTCGAGAGAGCCAGGGGCATTATACAGAGAAAAGTTTAAAAAATAATGAAATGCATAAAACTGGAGACTTTACTTGTTCAACATTAAATTAAATGGTTCGCAATTGCGAAAAACTTTGTAATGTACAGTTACCTAACCGCACCAAACGAACGACACTGCACCTAGAGTTATAATGTACATAAATAGTAAATATTTGTTATGTTAATTTTATCAGAGAAACTAAATTGAACAATTTAGTAGTGGACGCAAACCATTAAGCAGTTAATTTCATTTTGCCTTGAAAAGTTATTATAAAACAACTAAAAGCTTTCAAATAATTGTATTTCTATTTATGTTATGAACATAAATATTTTAACTTTATGTAATATGTACAATACATTGTACATTTTTAATCTCCGGAAAAGCTTTTTATCAGTTTTGCTATAAACATTCTCAAAATTCAAAACTCAATTTACCTACATATCGTCGGCCTAGAAAGCAAACCGCGTATCGACCACTTTTTCCAAAATCCACTATTTAATCGATATCGTTTGAAAATGGGTAATAAGGTAGATTTTGGAAAAAGTGGTCTAAAAATACTAACTTGTAATAGATTTTAATGATGCCATCAAGTTTTAAAAATTTAAAAATAAAACCAATTCCGCAGAGATTGGAAAATTGAAAAGTGAAAATGAAATTTAAACTTTTCATACATTTTCGATATTCTACTAGTTATTTAAGTACTAAGTAAGTGTATGTAACGTAGGGTAGGTGTACAAACTACAAAGAAATGAAATCTCTAGATCTATTGAAGTATCTTTCATCACTTTTTATGTGCCAGACAGAATGTAATCGATATGTTGTATACATATACATAATATATGCTTTGTCTTGTTTATGTACAAAACCATATGCAAATAATTTAAGAGAAGAGATAACCACTTAAACCATACATATGTTGTTCAATTCCAAATATTTTGTCATTGTCTTACAATGTTGTATATAATGTATAGAGATATGTAAGTTACATGACTACAGTTCATATTCGAGACATTCAAGGCAAACAAGGCATTTGCCTGGGTTTTCTATTTATATCAAATGCACTTCTATGAAAATCAATCACATAATTGGTTTGCCAATTAAGAACAACATTTTAAGTAATTCTCTTCAACAACTTACTTGACCCTTTATTGCATGACTTCGTTTTTCTTGGTTTGATAAAGTTCTACATCTAGTTGGAAATTCTACCTTATTGCGAAAAATAATTATAAAAAATAATTAGTAGGGAAGAAGAAAAGAATAATTTTTTCCAACATTGGATATATGCAAAACAAGACAAAAAAAAATTGGAATTCAAATATATTTTTATACCTATTGTTGGTTATTGCACATATGCAATGTCATGTAATGAAGGTTTAAAAACAAAATTGGTTAGACGTTAGGGACTGCAAACTTGATACGCCACTGTTCATAATAAGTTTATTTCATAATGATCTAGAATTCTTTGTGTTAGTTCCAATTATGTATGTATAAAAATGATAGACTAATCAAAATTATGGAGATTAGTTTAACTGATTAGTTGGATTTATTCTAAGTATGTAGGGGAGAACGGGGTAAGATGGTTTTTTGTGTTTTTAAAAACCCCACAAACACTTTTCATTATATTCAATGATACTGTTCTCTCTTGTAAAGTTACCTACACTAAAAAAACTCGGTATTAGATTTGTGGAATTAAAAATGTCAAGTATTTTCAAGAAAGTAGTTAAAGGTGAAGTGTGTTATAATAACTTATCAAAATATCTCAACTATTAACAAAATTAATCAAATTTCTTTAATATTAAATGGAATTAATCATCATACACGATGTTTTTTTCCACAAAATGTATCAAAATTAATTAATTAACTTGCCCCAGTCTCCCCTACCTACTAAAAAAAAGATAATTAACACTACAATATTATTAATATGAAATCATCATATACATATTAGTAATATTAGTAACAAATAATGGTGAAATTGTTCATCAGTCTTAAATTTATAGGTACACAATTTTAATTAGATATGTATAATGCGAAAATTATTATAGGGCGAATGCTTATTAGGGTAAAATAAATAATATCATTTCTATTCCTAGTATTTAGTTTTCTTGGTATAATACAAAGGTAAAATAAATATAGATACAAAGTAAATAAATCCTTTTATACATTGCATTCAGTATAATATGTAAATTATTCATAAAAAACAAACATTTTACACCAATTTCATTTTAAAGGTAACCGTAAAGTATATTTTTAAGTACAATATTAAAACGATTTTTTTGTTTTTGTTTTTTTGCTTTTATAATAGGCTTTTACGTTGAAATTTCATCATAAACACAAAATACTTGATGTAAATTCAAAAATATTTACCGTAGTGGCGGAAAATTCCAATGGGAAATCAGAAAATTAATCAAACTTTTCCAAAAAATGAAGAGTTAAATGTAAATGTTATGTTATAAATTTTTTTTTGATCGTAAAAATATTTTAGTTAAATAAAAAAAATACCTACATACTTATATAAAATGTTTGTTAAATATTGCCATTATCAACTCTATGATGTATAATAAAATATATATATTATCATTACCATCATAATAATAATAATAATAATAATCATCATTTTGTGTATAAATATGCCTGTGCCTATTAAGACATCTTTTAGGTACAATGTCTGACTTTAATAGTAAGAAAAATCCTAAGGGAAATGATAATGGATCCAGGTACAAAATTATGAAAAATCTTGATATTATTTTTATTTAATTAGTAAAAGGGTCACGTAGATTATGTTAGGGTGACCCAACATAGACCACTTTTTTGGGTCCATAGCTATTTCACGTTTACTGCATCTCTGTTTAATATTTTATCTCAATTGACATGACAATCTCTTTTTGTGTGGAAAAATCCAGCACTTGATGTGTTTCCTTTTTACCAATGCTCACCATTTTACCGCCCCTCTTTAAGTATTGCCATTCTTGAGATAATTAGAATTATTTAGACTGTTTTTAAGTGTAATCCAACCACCCGGCTTCAGATTCACATCAATATGGCAGAGACAAATGCTTTCGCAGGGTTGTTAGAGTAACAGTTTTTTTTCGAATTTGTTACATTTGTTACCAAAACTGGTAATAAATGAAACAAATGTAACAAATGTAGCAAACTAATACGATTCCGATTCATTTTAAGAGATACATCAAATAACCCCATCACGAGATCAGAATTGTTCCGATATATTTCAGAATTAGCGACAACCAATGCAGTCAGTCTTGCACCCGGGACCTTCCAGTCCATTGAGCGATTTGGTCGGTGAATGTTCGTTCAAATATTAATAAAATTAAAATCATTTCGTATAGCCCAACTAACCGGTTAACCTTAACTATAAGTAGTCCATTAAAAGCAAATCATATCACTGAGCTTACCTATATTGTCACTCCAAAATTTTTGTATCTGAAAATAAACTTATTTATTCGCACAAACTGAAGAATGATCAAACCAAACTAATATACTGATAGACATAATAATTAAAAGAGTTATATACTATTCTAAAATATTTAAAACATCCAACTCGAAGATGTTAACAGTTCAACATAAAAACAACACAAATAAATATCATTTGAGTGATTTGCAAATGAATACATTTTCAACATTTCAACAAGGAAAATATCATTTTTTGTACAACATGTAAACGATAGACGGGATCCATTCATCTTGATTAATAATAAACATTTTACATGAAGACGTCTACTTAAATTTGTATTTATAATAGTTTTCTCAATAGATTTGAATTGCTTTGACGTTGAAATATTAAAACATAAGAATACAGGTAAAGGTAATAAACTTTGCTGACTGTTACATTGTATATGAATGGCGCAGCCGTAGCATCAACATAAAATATATGAGAAAATTAACATGGAAATTGTGTTATTTCCAGAATTATACTACCGGCTATTATATAGCCGATGGTTTTTCTTGATTTGTATACAAGAAATCTATTCAATTTGTTTAATTATATTTACATATATTTCATTGAAGCTTGGCCTTTGATTTTCAGATAAAACATTAAGTTCATATACCGTACACTCTTAGAAATAATTAAATTTTTGTAGAGCAATATGATATGTACAAAAAAATTATAAAAATTGCATATATGTATGTAGGCAATGTGTACAAGCTTCATATAAATCTGTGAAATCTGCAATAAAATTATCCATTTTGACCAAATTTTTACCACATTACTAATATTTCTATTTAATTTATATGGTTCTGTCACAAAGGAGAACAAAAAGTAAACCAAGAGAAAAATATTCAACATTGTGTGTAAATAAAGCTCTACTCACTGTGTAATATGGTTCTTATTTTATGTAGAACCTGTAGAGGCATTTATTGTGCTAAATTTTATGAATTAATGGTAGATTATTTTTATAAAATTTAACAGTGTTCTGTGAACAACTAGAGCATCGCTTGTGAACGCTAAAAGTATCTAACATATAGTAAAAGAGATTTTCACATATCTGTCAAACTGAATTGGATTGAATCGTATTAATTTGCTACAATTGTTACATTTGTTCCATTGATTACCAGTTGAATACCATTTGGTAACAAATGTAACAAATTCGAAAGAAAAATGTTTTACTTTAACAACCCTGGTCGTCAAATTGCCATTCTGAAATATTTCGAAAGAATTCTGAATATGTTTTGTGATGGAGTTATTTCATGTATCTGTCAAACTGAATTGGATTGCAATTTTCCCCTATAAAGCGTTCACCTTTCAAAAGCTTATTGAACACAAAAACAATACATTGTGTATACAATAATAAAACGACCGAAATATTTTATTTCAAAATAAATCAATTATAATCGATTATATACGTTACCTATTTTATACAGGTAAACTGTGATTAACAAAATTAAAATATTTCTGATAAATACGTAACTAATTCTATATGTTGAAATTAAATCTGATTCAATTTCAGTTTTACTTCATATAATATTTTAATAAACTCAATTAAATATTTGTTTATTCATTACACAAATTTCATTAATAGGAAAATTAATTAATTAATTTTATTAAAAACAGGAAAAATATACCAATTCTAATTAGGGACATGTACCTAATATTCTTTCCATAGTATGGTAGGTAAATAAAATATTTGTTATGATAACCAAAATGTACGTATACCTACTTACAATTGTACATATAGTAGAATACATGACAAAACTTGGTGGTAAAATATTTAAATAGTTTATAATAGAGTTTGAACATAAGTTTTGTGTTATGTTGTTACTATGTAATTGTGTTATGTAAATTGTAAATTACTATAACATAGGGTTGATAAATATTAATAAACTGTAGTTTAGTCCTTTATTGTAAAAGCAAAAAAGGGTTACACACTTTATACGAAAGTTTTACTACATATTTAGTTACATTAGTTACGTAGAGGATCTTATAGTAGGTAGTATCTAATACAATTGTATAGATATCGTCATGCTCGAGCTCGTGTATAAGTAATAAATAGTAAACTTTGGTACCTAAAGCTTAAATAACTTGGTTAAGGTTTTACATATTAATGGGAATCAACTTCTTTTTTGTTGTTGTTGTTAAAAATATCATAAAATAGACGTGAGACTAAATTCAAAACCAAAATTTTTATTTAAAAAGAAGTACCTAATTGGAACTACATATGTACTGTACATACATATATGAATATTTATTTAGAAAATTCAGAAAAAAAAAACTTTTAATTAATTTTTAATGAACAAAGTTATTAAGCTCCTAATTTTGTACGTTAAGCCGACCGTAAAAATAAAGAATGAAAATTCAGCACAAAGAACATTTCCACGAAACTTTAAATTTTTAATAGAATTTCTTACGAATTTTTTTTCAACTAAATCTCTTTGAAATTTTATAATAAAGTAAGCTCTCGGTTATATTTATACTTAGTTATATTTACTCTCGAATACTTATATTAAATCAAAAATTTGCAGTTATATTTACCGAACCAATTTTTTGATAATACTTTACTCTCAGATATATTAACTAAAAGTTTTCTCTCGGTTATCTTTACATAGATATGGGCGACAGTATACATTTAGAAATGCAGGACCGTAAAATTTATTAAAAAAATCACCAAAAATGTTAGAGTTAGGTAACAGACAAGTAGTCTAATCCTCCTCCATCTGCTACCTAAATTATTTTTATTGCAATTCCTGGCGTTCTTCAGTTTGGCATCGCGATTTTTCATCAATACGATCTCCATTACCACGATCCTATAGTCCTCTAGATCTGTCTCCATGTATGTTTAAAAAATAAAATTAAAATAAATAAACTTCCAAATTCCTCTCTGTTTTTTTTTTGTTACTCTCAGTTATATTTACAACTCGGTTATATTTCTAGCCCTGACATTTAATATATAAATATAACCGAGAGTCTACTGTACTTAAAAAAAATATTTTTTGTGGTAGGTGAGGTAATTCTCACTTTAATCTTTTTTGTGTTTTCTTTATATATTTTCACGAAGTTCCTTTTTTTCTTTGTTTATTTTATTTTCATTTTAAAAAATGAGTCTTTATGGAAAACTCTTTTATCACGATGGCGAATAATTTTTATATTAATACCCACATGTATAACTTTAAACCTACATAACATACGTTCCGGTACTAATGAAATAAATGAAATTAATGCTTTAATTCACATGCCTAAATATATTCATTAATAATATAATAAGAATTTTCGAAGAAAAACGATATTACGTCAGTGGGCAGGGAAATGTTTTTTATATAATTTCCATAATAAATCGCTTTTTCTTTTCGACATTTCTGCAACAATATTGCCAATCCCCAAACAGAATGACATCAATTTCTAGTGAATTTGTGATAATATTATTTCCACTATATGTACACTTATGTATGTACGTAAGTATAGGAGTACGTAGATATTGAATGTCAAACAAACCACATTTCATTGTATTTTCCTTGCAACTAAATTCTATCAAGAACATCAGGTATCACGATCGGCATTCTATTAAATTCTCATAAATTAACGATGAATTAATTAAAATTAAATTAGCATGTAAAACATTTGACTAACTCATCTGAATGCAACTTTGAGATATTAAGAATATAAGATAAAAAATTCTGAGAGTAGATATGTTAGATGTTCAGATGATGACTGGACAATATATGTACATATAATCAATGATCAAATGTTTTGTGAATCCAAGTATGAAGCATGCATAATTGCACACACATACATACATATATACAAATAAATGGCTAAATTGTGCCATTGTGTAAAATTTTTAATTTATAAAATTATACAGGCAAATACTGCTCTTAAGATCATTAAGTGAAATGTTTTCAATACTTCGATTAAGCGATCTTCTTCTGTGCTGTATATAATCAAAAAATTGGATTTTGTCGATTGGTGGTTCATTAATTGGTTTTATTTTGCACTTATTGTATCTACAAGATTGGGGTCTTACTCTACGTTTATTATTTATTTTGAATTTATCTTTTGTCTGTCGATATATTTAGAGATTTTTTTGTAAGAAATCAGTGAACATATCTACAAATTTATTGAAAACATATCTAGCGCTCGTTGGGCTACGTACTACACATACGATTAGCTGTGCACGAATGCATCGCACGTTCATAATTATTGTAGAAGATATCATCATCAGTATTTATTATTCAATTTTATCATACATTTCTCGTGTGTGCCCCAAAGACACAACCTGGGCTCAAATATAGCAAAATAACCTGGTTCGATTAGGGTTAAATATCTCAGGAAAAAAAACTAATATACTAAAACTGCACAGCATTTTCACTAAATACCTTTCCCCAACATTTTCCTGCCATATCTCAATCCCCACCATTTCCCACTCATATTTCCGCCTTTCCTACACTTCTATACCCTCTCCCACTCTTCCCTCACACAAGAAATTAGTAACATTATTGAAAAAATGAAAACAAAGCTATTTTTTAGTTATCTTGTAAATAAAAATATATTTTCGAATTTTATATCTACCTACATATCAAATATACATTTTGATTTGACTTAAAAAGGAATAAATAAGTAAATAAACCATTTTCGAACTTGTCTCTATGAATAATTGAGAATGGGTTTCTTTGAAAAATCACCAAACCAAATGTTAGGTCATGCTTAACGGAAAACAATGAAGCGCAAAATGTTTGTGCCAGTTTGTGGTCATGGTTTTCCCTTATATAAATATCATGTAATTGTGTCGCATTTATTTCAAAGGGCTTTCCCTATATATGTATGTAATGTATGCACATTATATCGGGGTAATACATAAAAATTATGTAAATAAATATTGAATATAAAATATAACAGACCCATTACTAAAAGAACATAGAACTTTAAAAGATATTATTCTTCTTGTATCCGTATATATATAAAAGCTTTTTGAAAGTTTTGAAAGCTTGATGAAATAAAATGTAGATACATCAATTTCATGTAATCTTCAGAAATTCATATTTGCTGGGAACATGAACTATGAAGGGATATTTTTGCCCCGTATATATTTTCAAGTTATAAATATTCACAACTCTACCGTATTTGTATAATTCTCAATGTGCTGGTATAGAGATATGCGACTGGTTGTAGATGTGGAGTAGAGATGTGGAGAGTGGAAGATGTGGGCATTGGGCAAGCCGATTTGTTTAAAAGTAGCAAATAGTTTTTGGATCATTATCTGATTTAAATCAGTTTTGAAGGTATTTTTTTTATTCTTTTTTTTATTCCATTTTTATTCCCCTTTATTCCGTTTTAATTAACTGATGATACTGCCAGACTTTTCAAAGAAATTAATTATTCTTTTGTTTTCAATATCGTCAGTTTGTCGATTTTCATTTTTATCAACACAATGATTTTTTTTTTTAAATTCCTCTCCCAACCTATGTATGTATATACCTACCTACTTATATTATACATATGTATAAGGTGCTTCCATTATTTTGTATCGTATAAGATTATGTTTGGCATTACATATTTATATTTCATTTCGGTATTTTTTCGTGAAAATATGTACACAGCGATTTATCTTTAAAATAATCTATTCAATTTATAAAAGCATTTTACTTAAAACTTAGCTAGAAGACATTTACTTTCTAAGCTTTTTTTCTATCTAAGCTTAAAAAGGTTTTTCCGCCATAAGCTGGGAAATTTATTGCAAAAGTAAAAAAAAAAACAATAAATACGAAGCAAATATTTTTTTTCCTCGATTTTAAAAAAATGTACTTTTAGTTAATATTAATTGGTGTATTAAGGGCTCCTATCCGAAATCAAATATCGTAATACTTAAAATAAACTTTGAAGTGTTAAGTGGGGGTGAGAAAAGAAATGAGTTTCTTAAATAATATAATGGCCCCGTAAGTCAAATGCTTTATATACTTAGTAATGTCCTGAGATTAGATGAATATTGTTCGCTTGTCAATATGCGTTGATGTTATGATCCCCATGTATGTATATGCCAGTATTCGAAATTGGCTTCGTTAAAAATTGAAATACCCTGCCGTGTTATACAAAAAAAAGTATGGTTACGTTCCAAATTTAATAAAAACAGTATTTTTTTCAATTATATATGTATAAAAAAAACTTTCTTTCAAAAAATATTTAAAAAAAAATTCAACTGTAAAATTTAAGTTGAATTTGAATGGTTTTCAATGAAATTTGATGTGAATTTAAATGGTTTTCCATTAATTCGACTAATTCTCAACGTAGCCCATGAAAACATGACACAGGTTATAGGAAAATAAATTCATATTTATTGTATTCTATTTTGAAAAATATTTTAAGTGAAAAAATCTATATTTGGAAATTTCAAGATCGCGTTATACGAAACTTCAATCGCGTTATCCAATGGATGTTCGCAATTTCAAAATCGCATTGTAGCAAAAATGCGTTATAGTAGAAGTAACGCGTTATAGGAGGATTACCTGTACACACTTATCTGAGTCTAAAGCATCGAATGTCCGCTAAATTAAATAATATTGTCATCTTGCCATCATGTCATTAATGCAACTTATTTCGATGGTGGCGTCGACGAAGCGAACATTTGATGCGCAGTATTTTCGTAGCATTGCACTATAGATACTTTCAATGCAAAGAACATTCGATGCTGGTGGCTGTCGATGCGAGTACTTTCGATGTTATAAAATAAATAATAATTACCACAAATCACAAGCTGATAGATCTTAAGCAATCACAAAATGACAGAACAGCTTTTTACTGTTAAATCTACTAAAATCTAAAAACATTTCCAAATTCAAACAATTTAATGTTTTCATATGTCTAATAAAGCTTTTACTCGCATAATAATAAATTACTAGAACGTTCATTATAGGTTCACATTATATTTTGACAGATGTGGAAATATGTCAGATTGTCACTCTTGAAAAAAATATATAAATTACTGTGATATTCCATAACGTTTGCTGTCGCATGTATAAATATTTTTTTTTCTATTCTTTTTGCTGACAAAACACAAAGAAAATCATGGAAAAAAGAAAAATTATTTAGGTCGAAATACCTAGCTATGTATACACAATACATTCGAATGTATGTAATATGTTGGGGAAAAGTTAGAATTTTTTTTTTAACACCATTGTTATGGGGGAATATTAAAGTATCAGGTTTGAAGTTATACCTATACCATTGGCGTCATTTAAGGGGGGGGGGGCAAAAAGTAATTTTGGAAGTCTTCAGTAAAAATATTAAACTATACCGGTTGAAAAAAAAAATTATATAAAATTGTACATTATTACGCGCCCTAATTATGGTAGTGTTAAGAGTTCCTTACAATTACATACTTCAAACTTTGCATGTAAACAACAAACGACTATGTAATCTAGATTCAAATGCAAATGTCATACTTTTCTTCTTTTTTTTTTGGTATAGAACACCCATACATACATATAAACTTTTCCAGAAATGCCGCCCCTGGATATATTTGTATGTATGTGTATTCCGTCTACGCCTTAATTGTGGTTAAAACTTTTGTAAAACTGACAAAACTTGTTGTGAAATTTGTTCAAGCAATACACAAGGATTTAATATTATTTATAGGTGAGATGTTGTATTACGACAAAACTTTTCTATTTTCACCATAAATTTCATTTTTCTTTTTATTTGAATAGAACAAAAATAAATCAAACAATATAGTATAAGACCTGTACTTAATGAAAATATTTTCTTACCAGTGTGACAAATTTTTCTTATTAAAAAAAAAGTTATGTAATATTAGTTTCTATTATATGTAGAGGTAGTTGGCTCTTGGCTGTCGTCACAGTTGGAAGTGTAATTATTGAGATATAGTAGGGAAGTTGTTGATCCGGACTATAAAGGAAATAAAACGTTCAGATGTATATTGTTATACATAACTGTATCGATGCGAACCTATGTACAACTCGGGTGTCATAATGAAATCTATATATTCCGAGTATTTAGATCGTAATATTGCTCATCATCTTTTTTACTTACTCCACAGTGCACCTTTATTCCTTGTTCGTCAATCGAAAGGAAACTTGACCTAATATGAAATACGAGCCACCACTTTTCAGGTAGTAAAACATAAATGAAAAAACCTAGTACTGTGTTAATGATTGTACATACAAACTGACTTACTTAAATATTTACAAATATTTACTTCAATTAAACATTACAATTATTCAATTTTATTATTCCAAACCTATCAAATGTTTTTTTTTCTGACTTTTACAATATTTTTCCTGTACGAATTGATGGCAGGAAGATTCCCTTATATTTCAAATACAAAGACAACCACTTACGCACTTAACACCTTAATCCGAAAGGCATATATCTTACATACCTACATATGTATGCATATGTATGGTACTACAATGTAACATTGTACAATCAATGTACTATTTCCAATATTTGTTTTTGATTTACATTTTCCAAGACAAAATATTCTTCAACGAATATAGAAAATATGAAAGCACGTTGAAGGCTTATATATCATGAAAAATAAAATTTATTTTGAAAATATATTTCCATTCGAGTTTCCATTACTTTTCATTCACAGTGCATATAATATGTTGTTGAATAAATGTATTTCTAGTTAGGTATACATCAAGTAGATAGCATTTTTCTATTTAAACTAACTTAAGAGAGGGAGTGAGAAAGAGAAAGAAAAAGGGAATAAAAAAAAGAAAAATTTAATAAAAGGAGTTTCTATGTACAACTGGATTTCCGCAAAAATAAATTAATGGTACTTTATCATTCTATATATATGTACAGTACATAAGTATACATATAGGTATATATATATAAGCTAGCATAGAAGTTTATCTAAATGGCTGTTTTATATGATGCGCAGCTTATATGTACATAATGTAGTAGTTAAGTAGTATAAGTAAGTTAGTGTAAAAGAAATTAATCGCAAAACTTTGGAGTGCAATCAACTCCATTTTTACATTACTCACCCAACAACCATTCAAATACACATACATACATACATATATATATATAAATGTACATATTTCATAGGTGGATTCTAATAATTGAATTCTGTTAAGTACGTTGTACGTCTCTTAATATATTCCTTTCTGTTTCTCAAATTAACATTTGTAGAATTACAACTTCTTTACCATATAGAAAATTAAGGAAAACTATTCGGAAATGGGAAATATGGCAATTTACATAGTTGTGGAACATAACACATATGGTCTTGCATATAATATTTATATGTAGGTTGTCGGTAGGTATACATACATAAGTATATAACTAAATTGTGATGTAGAAGTCTAATAATATTCGTGAACGTATGACATAATATGACGTAGGCACATGTTACATACAAACTTTATAATTATCTAATATATGTATACGTAGGTACATGTAGTTAGGTAATCCCTTATTTTAAATCAATAGACTTGAGTTAATGAAAAACTAGAAACTTTGTATGTACCTAGTTATAGTAGTGCACTCAATGTATAGATGGGATAAGTTTGTTTTATAAAATTTGTATATAAACCTGAAACTACTGCAATTCGGATCTCATTTAAACTCATTGTATGTCATACTTCATTTTCTATGTGGATCCGTAATATAGTACTATCTACAGTCAATGTTATTAGATTTTACTGCGAACTAATTTCTATATCACAAGCAGCAATTTAGGCCACTTTAACACTCTATTCAGCAACGATGGTCGTATATGGAAAAAGGTATTCAGCGGATTATGTAGCCAAACAACATGAAGTAGTATTTGTTACTTATCACAATGACGACAGTTGTTTTACGTTATTAAAGAAAGTGATCAATAGTTCGTATTCTGAGTGTAATTATTTCTATTTATATTTATTGTGGAACATAAAATTTATTTAGTAGTAGTAGTAGTTTTTTGAGCAAATTAATTTTTAAATCACTTTGATATGATTGATTATGGTGGTTCCATAATCGAATAAAAAAATTATCCCTTGCTGAATTGAAAGGAATTTTTGGCATTTGAAATATGCCTTGCTCAAACCATTCTCCGGTGCACGACGATATGTATAAAGAGAAAATAAAACAGCCATATTAAAATATAACAAAATAGATAGTGATAAAAAATAGTTTTTTTATGGAAAAAAAAATATTTCAGAGCAATTAAAACGCATGGCTAAGAAGCTGAACTACGATACGGTAGTTTAGTCATTTTAGTTTAGTATTTTTGAAATAAGAAGTTTTTCTTGAAACGAAAACATCATTGGAAGACTTTTGGAGTTTAGCAAGTGTTTTGAAAAAATAATTATTTGAAAAGCTTGTTAATTTTATATTTTGAATTAAAAAAAATGTTTTTTTAATAAAATTAAAAAATCTTTAATAAATTGTCTTAACACATATTTTAATAAAATTAATCAAACACTTTTTAATCAAAAAGCCCGTAAAAATATAAGAACAACAACCATTATTGTTAAACGGAAAATAAGCAATGAAATGCCATTCCATAAATCAACGTTTATTAGTGTCTACGAATTTAATTTAAAATTTCTTTTTCTTTTCTTATTCATTTACTGACGCAAGGTAAGATACTTGACATTGACAAAATTGTCTATCATTAATCTTTCTAGATTGTTAATATGTACCTAGACTGCAAATATGACGAAATTCAATTTTTTTAAATTTATACAAATAATGAAATTAATTTAAATGTTATTGTTATCCGTTGTTTTTCTTTTACCCGCTGGTGCACGATTTTTTCGCATAAACAATATGAAAAATGAAATTAATGCTAATCTCATCTTATAAGGGGGAGGGGTGGCTATACACATGGGGTTTATATATATTTCTCGAATTAATATAATAATACACTGTAAGGTATAATCTACACGTATTAAAACAGATTATGCTTAAATATGTTTATAAATATGCCATATAAATGCTCATAATTATGTTTTCCGCAAGTATAATGTAAAGATAATAATTACCAATAAATTAAGTGAAAGTATGTTTATCATCATAAATATAGATGTCAGTATACGGTTATATATACGTACATCGTACATACTTATATATAGCAAGTACATATATCAGAAAAGAATTATGACCTTACTAACTTTTCATATAAATTTCAAACTTTTCCACAACTTCCTTGTATTCGTATAGGTACAATAAATAATTATTTTTACGTAAGATTGAGGGAAAAATTTAATGTAAAGTTTATATACACCAAATAACAACAACATTTCTTATACTCGAAGATAGTATAATCGCGTGTAACAGAACAGATTTCTGCAATGTAATTTTTAAAGATAAATTTATTAGTTATAGATTTTTAATACTAAAAAAAAATGCTCTGCTATGCCAGTTTTTGGCTTTAATGGCTTACATTTTACATCTATATTGCTACCGTAAGATAATACAACTTTATTAAAAGTCATTTCATGTAAGGTGACTGTCACCAAGCAAATCTCCAAAAAGTGTCATTTTCGTAATTTTGTGTAGTTAAATTATTTTTTTTAAATATTTAGCAATTGTGTGGTTAGCATATAAGTCGGAAATATCGTCACATACAGTAATACCCATTAATTACACTCACAAATAGCCACGACAAAAGGATAAAAACAAAAAGTCCGATTGAAAACAATTATTTTGACGTCATTTTTATATATCTACCGTGAAGTTACATTCTTGGGATGTTCAAAGTATTCACCATACATCTGAACAATCATTTTAAATTGATCGCCTTACATGAAGTCGCACCAGAACAGCATTTTTCATTTCCGTATATTTTCTTTACGATCGTTCATATAAACTATGTGGTCGTATTTTTAATAATAACAACACTTACTTATAATACCAGTGAGGAAATCTTTCTTGTCCGAAAGTATTGAATGAAATACGAAGTGTATCATAATTATTGTGAGTACAAATTACGTGAGTACGAAATTGTTGCGTGTTTTCTGATTAATAACATGACGTTAAATGTTAAACAATAATTTACCGCTTAAATTGTGAGTCTATCTAAATAATTCTTACCTAAAAACCAAAATATAGTTGACTCTCTTTATAATGGTAGAGTTTTCAGTAACTAAAGTTTGTACTAACTACTTAATTTAAAAAAAAAAAATCAAGAAACATGTTCCAATAAATGAAACATGTTCCGTCAACGCGGCCACACACGATCGAGTTGAAAGAATTTTATGTTTTTACATTTATTATTAGAAATCAATTTCGCTGTGGAAACAACAAAATTGAAATTCGAAATTATTTGATTAATATTTTCCGGCATTCCGCATGGCACACATCTAAGTGTAGTACGTTCGTAAATGAAAATGTTGCAAATCATATTTTAAATGTAATTAAATATAATTTACGCTCTAGTCCACCTAATGTATTTGCCTTAGGTATACAACATTAAAAATGAATTCGTGAGTTTTATGCAAACAAATTCAGATAAAATAAAATAAAAAGAAAAACAAATTTTGTCAAATTTACATTTCTTATAGGTATTGTAAAGATTGTGTGTATATGTTTTAAAATCAAACATGGTTACAGAGTTTATCTTTACCGATATACCGCAAAATCTATTCACCATTGAACATATAAAAAAAAAGTGTACAAATCGAATTTGATTTCGATTGAATAGGAAATTAGAAATCTGATTGAATTTTCTATTTTAAAAAGAGAAGTGATACATAATACCATGCCAAATATACCGATTAACTTAGTGTCGTATTTGATAAATCTTTACCTTTTACAAACTGGAAAAAAACCGATATTAATCTTAATACATATTGTGCGCTTACGACATTTTGATTTTTAGACGATTTATTTAGAAGGGAATAATGTTTTCTGTACTTGTTTTATGTATACAAAATGTAAAATGTGTTTTATGAAGTGTAGCAAATCTAAAAGCACTTACGTGAAAACCACAAATATTGCATGTACAGAGATTTCTAAGAAAAAAAGCTTACACTATAACGATAAGAAAATCCCAAAAGCTTTCTATACTATATAAGTTTTAAATTCATTTTATCGTAAAAGCAGGAACAATACAAATGTAATTATATATAGGTGAAATCAAGAAGATTTTCCATACCTATACATACAAAAGTATTTTACCTACATAAACATACATACATAGGATGCAATAATGCATATTTGAGTTAACAAAATGTTTTAAATATTCCATATATGTATGTATATATAACTCCACCTGGAAGCCAAAATGCTTGATAGGTTTTTACTCTATTTTATACTGACTGAGTAACTAGGTTTAGAGTTATGTTATGTTATAGATTTATATTGCCAGTTGCACAATATGTATAGAGCTTTGAAGCATAAAATTGATTTTTATGTTTGCGCTGTCGTCATTTTATATAGGAACATATAATGTAGGTAAATATCTATATGTGTATGTATGTATATGTAGTGTGTTGTACAGTATTTTCTATTTAGAAAAGCGGAACTATATTTTGCAGCGTTATGCAATATCCGTCAGTTTTATTATATTAAGGCTTACATATGATGTTTATAATGGGCACCATATGTTTAGGTGTAGGTATTTATAATAAAAATTATAGTCAGAAAACAGACTAAATGTCCGTCCACCCAAAGGTCTCATTGACTCCTTATGACTGCTCTTAACTACAGCATATTTGCAATCCATGCAGTCCAAGCACATTCCATTCATTTACATATAATTTAATTTTTTTTAATTATTATTTATTTCTTGCTTCCACAATTAACGCTTCCTTTTCCCAAGTCAAACTCATACATTTACGCGTCTATCGTACACATATTTTCGTAGAAATCGGACTTTTTTTAAAAATTTGTGCATAGTCCCGCAAAAGACAAGGAGCACTCGTATATTAACGAAAATAAGAAAAAAAAAACACGGAAATGCGCTTCCTAATAAGCCTTCAATAATTCTTTGACTGAGTCTGCTTATTTACCATAATTTATTACACATAATGTATTTACAAACCAATGAAAACACCAGTAGCCTATTGTTATGCGTGTTGTACTTATTAGCTTGCTCGATGTCAGAAGATGTCCTAAATTTGTAGATATCATCTTTATTTCAATATTTATCATAAATATTTTCACAATAAAGAAATTATTTATATTTTGACATTTCAAAAAAATTAATTTAGCTTTTGATTCTTCAATATGGTATTTGGTATTAGGCTTTTTATGTGATATGTGACACCAAATACTGTTCAGTCGAGAGCAGGGATTACCATAAAATTTATTTATGCTTTAAACTTGAGTTTTCAATCACAGTTCGTCAAAGTTAAAGGTTAATCAATTGTACTTGATATTAGTAATATGTAATTCTGATATCTCGGGCATAGATATCTTAAAGGATCTATTAATAAATATTGTTTTACGCCATGCCATCCCTACAATGTTCAAATATTTAAAAAACACCATTTGATAGACTTTAAAAAATGCAAAAACATCATAAATCATTTGTCAAAAATTGTATCGATAAATTACCAAAAAAATTGTCTACATTTCGTCATACTCATTAAAACTTCTGTAATCACATCCCCCTTCTTTTTTTTCTTTTTTTGTAAAGCTATTTATAAAATTGCTGGAAAATTGCCAAAACAGTGTTTTTAAATTTGCATTGGAAATTCTGCATTATTATTCAATAAAATCTTTACAAATAGCAATTCTGTTGTTCAGAAGCTGTTCAATGTGACACTAAAAAATAACTGCCTAGTGTCTATTGCTACTGATTGTATCACAATAGACAAAAATTCACATAAAAAGCTAATACAAATAAAATTAAGTTTAACAAAAAAAGGCAAAGTTTTTTTTTTTTTTTATTTATTTTTGCTGATTTGAATATATCGAATAAAAAGATGCCATCGAACCTGAACTAAACAAATGAGGTCATCAATGACACAAATCCTAGGTTCATCAGCACCATTATTATTATATAACTAGTATCGCCTTCTCTCTATAAGGATAACATTTTGAAGAAAAAAAACTTTTCCAATAAACATTGTCATCTTCCGGCGAAAAACTTTAAGCTCATTAAAACTTACATTATAATAAAAATATGTTCAAGTTCACTACACATCGTCAAGACAAGATTTTGTTCACATCAATTTTAACTTTATGGAATATTGAAGAGACGATGCAAATGTTATTCTGTCTAGACAATTTTTCTACCGCATTTTGTTTTTTTAGTTTTTTTGTTTTATTAAATAAATAATTAAATTGAATTTTTCTCGATGACCAATCAATAGCCAATCATTTATTAGTATAGAGAAAATTGTATTTTTATATTTTGGATATCATGCATGCGGTTGTTTGGTACGAGTATATCGATCGCGGGGTCAATGATGGGAGAAGCATTTATGCATATATTATCTTCTCTAATGTATACAGTACAATGTCCTTGTCTATACATATATTGTATATGTAGGTATATATTCTGTTCTGACATATAATGCATTCATTTATGTAGATACATAGAACGATAGGGGATAACCCATAATGGTGGGTTCGTTAACATTATAGAATTTATAGATATTTATTGGATTTAGTGTATATATACAAAGGATAAAATGATCTGAGTAGAGCTTTAAGAGAACTTTCACTATTAAAGTTAGGATTACTTATTTGTTTGTTTGTTTCAAAATGGGAATATTTTAACTAAAATGAAACAATTTAATTCTAATAAAGATAAATTTATCTGGATTTATAGGAGAAAAAAAAAATGGTTACTAACTTATCGTATCTAATCGATCTACTCTACTCACTGAACAAGTTTTTACCAATTTCGTAACTAGAATTCAAATCTATTGAACTTGAATAATTTGGTGTGGTGAAACGGATGGATTGGTCTACAAAGGGTTTTATAGAATAGGTAAAAATAGTGATGTTGATACAGAGATTAGATGGTAGATGCACACAAATTGAAACAAAGAGATTGTAAAGCAGATAGGTAGATGCGACAATGGTTGGATTGCAGGAATTGATTCAAATAGGCTAATATATGTAGATGCAAACCACCTTATATCATCAGTATCACTTTTGATAAACATTTCAGGACTGTTTGGACCCAAAAGCGTGATATGATTTTTGTGATGGTGTTTATAGCAGTATTATTGACTCAAATGGGATGTAATATCCCAAATGTATACCCTTTTTGTGTTAACAAGTGCGGACACGGGCGGAAATGTTAATTTTTTTTATAAATCACACAGCAATTTCAGCTGGTATTTTTTTGTACTTTTTATACTCTGCGTGTCTATTTCTAATTATTTATTTTAATTATTTGGGGTCCTTCGAATGCCTAATTCTTCAATTTTGAATTGATTCAAATTTTTGGTGGTAGAGCAGTTTCGCGTACATAGATACATGTATGTATTGTTTCAGCTTCTCCTATATAGAATCTTTCTTTTGAAGTGCTAATAGGACCGAATAATGAATAATTAATATGACTGATCTTTACCTATAATGTTAACATTCTTGCTGATCTTTACCTGAAATGCATGCCCAACAAAAGGGGCATTTTTAAATGTATCCCATTTATTAGAAATTATTATTTTGGTTTTGTTAATAATAATTGTTTATTTTCATTATTCTTGGGCACCTACAACACATCGTCCAAGTTTATATCCTTGAGTAGTTCTATAGATCCTATTAGTGCTCCAGAAGAAAGGATTATAGAGGAGAAACTGAAACAATATATGTACTTTTTGGAATTGCTCTATCTGTTGATTAGAACTTCATACAAAATTGAATTTGGAATTGGAAGTAGCCAAATTATTATTATTATTATTATATATAAATAATAGAAATTAGAAAATAGAGTTAGAAATATGTATTCAATTAAATGTAAACAACATCAAATGAAAACGTTGAGATAAATATCCACTAAAAAATTCATCAATAATTGATGATACCCTGTGTAACACCCTTAACTCCCTTCTTTGTACACATCTGTCCGTAGTCTTATCAGGTATATTCTGTAAACTATTTACGCTGACTTCCAGTAGTACCATTTCCTTATTGTTCATATTCACGATAATGTTTTTTTTTCACCTGAGTTTCATGTTAATGTTCAATAACAGTAATTTTGCTTGTTTTTCCGTAAGAAGTAACGCAATGCTAACTACAAAACTAATTAATCCCATTAAACAAATAGACCATACAAAATACTTGAATTTAGGCACACCAATAACATATCTTCTAAGTTCATGTACGTATACATTTCAAAGTTAAATGTACCATGCATGCATTGTTGTGTTTCACAATGTGTACGAACCAAGTAAACATAATTAATCTGTATATTATAATGTGTATATTCCGGTATGCCTCAAATCTCTCATTGACATACTCGCAATAAGCTTTAGATTATTGCACTAAGGCAGGTTTTGATCAATATATAATAGCACATATCGCATATAATGTATGTACAAATTGTACCTACATACATATAGTATAGAAAACGTTAATGTCTACACTCCAAAAAAAATATGGGTTATATCAATAAATTATTTTATAAATTTAATAAAGATTGTCTGTATATATGTATTTGTAAATTTGTCCAAAGAAATTTTTCATTAAAACTATAAATTGCATTTGTTAAAATATTTCATTAAATTAATAAAGATTTTGTTAATATTCTGCAAATATTATATTTCTTGGATTCAATAAATTTATTTTAATAAAGTCCACTTTTGTAGAATTTACCCATATTTTTTTTGTGTGTGTATAAAACAGATGAAGCAGTGGAAATCTACAATAGAAATCCTTTTTGGAACTAATTTGATTAAAAGCTCAAATTAATAATTATGTTGAAATGTGTCGAAATTCTCTTTGAATTGCATTTGAGAATCCTTTGTATGTATCGAGTTTTTATATTTTTCTGTACATTCGGAGAATTTGAAAAATTCATGGAATTATGTATTAAAGCTCATTCAATGAGTCATGAATTTACAGTAAGTAACTCAATTTTGTTCTTGTTTCTATATTTTTTATCTTTATTATTAATGTGATTTCTGTAGAAATAAATACGTTGAAATGTTGTTGGCATGGATCTAGTATTCTAGTTTAACTCTGTGTACGTTTCCAAAACAATTAAAATTAAACAAATTAAAGTCCTAGATGGAGCTTCTATTTTCCTAGTTGTAAATAATATTTAATTAAAGATTTACATTCTACATACATACATAGTTTGTCAATTAATTCCCGTAGGTACAGACATTGTTTTATTTTTATTTTTTCTTTCTTTCTTTCTCTCTGTTGTTGTTGTTGTTGTTGTTAAACAACATACGGCAAAATTGTTGAAAATATTTTTAATGAACTTTTTATTAACTTTTTTCGTAACACAAATTGTTAATGATGTTAAATCTAAAAATATAAAAACAAACTTTTAGTAATGTCCCTACATTGAGCAGAAAGCTTTTTGTTATCAAAATACATTTTGTCTTTAATTAAAATTAATTGAATTTTATTTGAATTATACTACCATCAAATTGGACTAATTAGTAGTCGGTGAATACATTATGAACCAAAAATAAGTTAAATATAAATAGAAAAACACTAAAAATTAAAAAAAAAAATTTCTAAGTTATTTCCTAAACTATAAATCGGTTAGGTATTTTTGAAGATATGACTTAATGAAGTTTGTTTTTTATGCTGATTTCTAAAAATCGTCACCCCAAATATCTCGTTTTTTTGAATGGAATTCTTTACAAATCACATGAAATATTCACAAATCAATTAAAAATTTTAGGATCAAATTTATGGATTTCGGAAAAAAAAATTCGTTCAGATTTTCCCAATTTTCTTCTTATAAAAAAAAAATAAAAATTATTCCTGCTTGCTTAAAAATTATTACTTTGATAAGGGTCTATTTTGCATATATCTGTACACTTGAAGTATATACATATGTAAGTTGATACGTTTTTGCGAAAATATATTTGACCAGCATTATGGTAAATACTGCCATCATTCTTCTTTTATGTATATTATTTTTTAAAATAGACACAATTTTTCACTATATACATATTTTTCATTGTTATTAACCCCTAAAATCCTAGACACATCAATCATGAACCAAGAACGAAAAAAAAACCCTCCCAATAGCACGATAAACATAAAAACAAAACGAATAATCTTGCTGAGACAGAATCAATAAATGGATAAATCTGAAGATTGTGTATTTGAAGAATACTTATGGGTTATGTACGTACATATTATATAATACCTAATACCTATATATCCATTTATTTATTTATTTTGTATTAAATCTTCTGAATTGGTCAGATTGTATTATCCAGCTAAGGTGATTGGTTGAAAATTTTATTCTCCTCCATAAATGTGTCGAACATAAAACTGACAATACAAACATTGATTTATTATCCTAAAAAATATAAAACCAAATTTTAATGCATAAAAAATCTATCCAGACGATAAATCCTTTAGGAAACACTTTCTAAATGCCATAAATAAATAAAAAAAAACAGAATATTTGATTTTAATTGAAGATGGTTTTTATATCTTATTGAATTTGAATCGATTTATCACTTAAAGCCTTTTTATTCAAATCCCAAATTTTCTTTTATCACACTAATTAGCCCTGAGTGGACCAATGGCGAAATCGAAAATACACTTCATCGGTCACTTCTATTGGACATTTTGAGACCGTCTTTTTAATAAAAATTGGATTAGGAGTTATCAGACGATTTGACACTTCGTTCATATTCATTCTGGCTGCATGTCGTCCCATATTTTTGACGTTAAATAATCATATAGGTATTATGGATTCTTTCTAGGCGCTTTCAATTTAACCAGCTAAATACTGTGTCCAACTGAAAATTGCTCCTTGGTTATTTGTAAGATTGTAGGTTCTTTGTTCGTTAACACAAAGTCCGATTTTAATTTTATGGCAAAAAGTTAAAGTAGCTTCAGTCTTAGTTATTTGAATGGACTTTAAACAAACAGAAATGCGAATTGCTAAAATAATATTATTTCCAATAAAAAATGATAAAAAGCCAATAATTTCCTTGTGGTGGGAGCAGTTCATTTTGCAATATATTTATTGCAATTAATGAATTGTTGCCACTAACCAGAATTATTTATTATAAAAACGGGCCAAGTGGCTAAATACCTGGCCAGTAAAAATGTAATAGTGAAGAAATAAAGCGTTTAAATTAATTATTAATAGAATTTGTTAGAAAGGCGCCCAACATGGAGCTCGAACGCACGCCCCTAAGATTAAGAGTCTCTTGCTCTACCGATTGTGCAAACCGAATTCGCCAGAAAAAGCATAAGATCCTGATAGTTGAGGTTGTTATTAGCTTTCATATATATGTATAATTAGTCAATTCGTCGCCATAGTTGTTTGTTTACCATGTTTACTTTATTAAAGCTTAGTAATTTCTAATAAACGATATATTTATTAGGCCTCATATTTATATACTTATAGATTATGGTGGAACGATAACACATAAAAAAATGATAAATTTGTATGTAACCATACAAGAAATTTTAACATTTTTCCACTATACCTAAGGAAAATATTTCACTAAAATAACAGCGGAAAGAAACGTTTGACTTTCCTCTACTATTTGTTTGAATAAATCAAAAAATAATTTTATTTCACAAAATGCGAAACATCAAGTTAAACAAAATCCATTATTTTAAACTAATTATTCGTAATTATTATGTATATTGTATTAATTAAACATTAATTTATCGTACCCTAATGACAAAAGTCAAAAAGGAATTACTTTTTATCACCCCACTTTTGGAGCAAACTTATATTTTATGGTATTCGCCCCTTTTTTGCTCATTTTATTAAAATGATATTATTTATTAATATATATTATATGTATTTAAAATGGATGATGGTGGTGGTGATGATAATGATGATGATGATGTATATCTTGTACTGTACATACGTGGAGCTTTAATTATATATGTATGTGTTATGTTAAGTGAATCTCCTTTTAATTCTATATGCTTACATTTGGTACAAATTGGTTATTTTCAAAAATGTTTTTTTCCAATTGGAATAGAGTGTCCTCGGAAAATGTACTAAGAAAATTTTCCTATAAGTTCAGTAGATTCGGTTGACTTTTTATAAATAATAAATATAGAGATTTTATATGATGTTGCAATAAATATTTCCACCACTGTATACAGAAATTATGAAATAACCAAAAATAGGTTATGTTATTTTTTGAATTTCAACTTTATTTCAACTCAGTCCTAACTCGATCTTTCAACTCTCCATGTAAACGTGGTAGGTACGTAGGTATGGTAGGAACAGTGCCAAGTTAGAAAAAGACCAAAACTACAATACATACTTTGGATACTGCTTTGGCCTTTCTCTCACTTGACCGTTGTAAGAGATATCTTTAAACTATATTTATAGTAGAATCGTTGAGTAAAACATTTAAAGCCATATTTTATTGAAATGTAGGTAACACTAAATATTCATTATGCAGTAACACCATCATATGTGTAATAAATAATACACATTATTATTCAAAATTCCTTTTTAACAATGTTTTTAGATATTTTTCTTTATCATTGTCATTTTGTGTAACCTTTAAAATAACAATTTAATCGTATTAAATGTTCAATTCAATCTATTCTATTCTCTGATGCGAATATAAAACAAAATGGGTACTGCAATGAATTTCAAATAATCAATCAAAATATTTTTCTGCAACACTTAACAATAAATTTGATTGAATGAGTTAATAAAAAAATCCACCATTACATTTACTCTATTCTATAACATTGAGTGGTTTACAGAGAAGATTTTTAGTTAAAGAAAAGAACCGAAAAAAAATTGTTCTAGTTGCCAAAACTTTGTTGTTCGCAGGGGAGAGTTTTATTCTATATACGAAATCTATAATGATTGTGGTTTCTTATTTACCGAAACAGATGATAACTGAAATATTTGATCAACAACTGCAATCAAAAATTATTTGTCAGTGAATTTAACAAAAAAAAAAATAAATGTTTGTTTTATTAGCTGAAAAGACCACGGCTACATTTTCTCAATTCAATATCCATCTCCATGCCATATATGTACAAGTTTTTTGATAAATAGTTCTTTCTTTGTTCTTTGAATATTCTTGTGGAATTCACTTCCAATAATTATAAAATTTATTCACAGTAGTAATGCTACTACGGTTTATTGAGGGTTGCTACTACGGTTTAATGCTGCGGAAAATTAAATCGCTAAAAATTTATATTGCAGTGAATTGAATGATTAATTTGAATTAATCTTATCGCTCCTCTAATTGCAGTTGTGCTGCGGTATAGCGCACCTTTCCTGTTCGTATACATAACATTATGGTGGTAGCATTTATCTATAAATTAAGCATTTATTAAAAAATTAATTTAAATCTTGCGCCCCCTAAAAAAAATGTTCATGAAAATATTTTCGTTTATAAACAAGAAACCACGTGAATATGCTATAATTGTAATATCACAGTGCTGCCAACTGTGAATAACCAAATTCGAAAATTACCATAAATTATACAGATAGATGAAAGAGACCCTCGTAATGATAATATTTTCGAATAATATATTATTTTAGCCCACACTTTCATAAAATGTGGAAGTATTTAATTACGCGCCCCCTCCACTTTAAGAACCTCTGCACTATTGTGGTTTTTTCTTATCTTCTTCACGAATTAAAAGTTTTGCAACAAAAAAATGCAATAACAATTTTGGTCACTCGGTTCGCTCGCTTGCTCGTTGGCACGATAACTCAAAAACGCGTTGATCTAGAAGCTAGAATATTTTTTTTTGATTAGTTAAAATATGTCTAGGACGTTTGCTATCGTAAATTTACAAAATCCCTTCCCATATAAATTTTTTGTAAATGACTAAATTTTGAAAAAATTGTGTATTCAAAAAAGAATTTATTTTTTGTGCTACAGAAAAGGAAGTTACCATTTTTGATCCATTGTTAACCCTTATAAGACCCACCATACTAAATTACTATAAAATAGTCATTTTCTCACAATTATTATATGAAATTGAAACTGAGGAGAATTGTGGAGGAATTGTAAGGAAAAGGAGAAGGAAAGGTAGAGGTGATTAAAGAAGGATAGTTTAATGTGTAGATTTACTTAGCAACCTTTTTTTATATGTGTCACCTTTTTTCTGCATTGAACGCTGTTATATATTGAAGTTTCGCCAATATCTTATTGTATTCTTATATTTACATTTGCTAGTCAAATTACAAAACTAATAGAAATACTCTCTGCGTCAATTCAGTTGAAAAATAAAACAACAAAATCATTCAAGTCAAGTCAATGTTTTCCGAGATGGCAAATATATTTCAGATTTGAAGTTACTTAATTATTATTTTAATAAAATTTATCCAACCCAGGACCAAAAACAAAATTTCTTATTTATGTAATATAAGGGAAAGAGGAATGTCTTCAATCTTCTAACGCAAAAATTTAATATTTTATATGCTAATTAATAAAATTCATAAATTTTCTTTAAAACATCACCCAAAAACAAGCACAAAACTCATATTCCAACATCATGAACGATATTAATGAGTTTTACCGCTGTATATAATTAATAACTACGAGCTTTTGCAGTTAGTAATTCATGATGGCACACCCCTATATCAATAACGACGAAACATTACATTACACGTGTTCTCTTTAACAAGTATTATTGCACAATAATATTCTATGTTGGTTTCTATGTATGTATGTACAATGTATGTACATACATATTGTAGTAGAATGTATGTATGTATGTATGGATATAATAAAGACTATAGAACCACACAGCTTATTATTATGTCTTTATTGTCTGTCGGCTAAGGCTGTTAACTGGAATTACTCTATATTTATCATGTCAGCCACAATATCCTCTGGAAGTTAAACTATACTTAATGAAGGATAGACCATATTCCATCAGCAAGGTTAAGGAAATTGTACAGATATAAATGGAATAGATTTTAGTCATTTTATAGATTCACTGGTACACTGGTAGGTAGGTATATAACTATTAATTACCGGCAAGATTGACAGACATTAATGATAGATAATTTGTTATTAATAAAGGTCAAGTTTAGTGTATTTTGTGTTGGGGCGTGTTTTGTTATTAAAATTTATGTCTCTTTCGAAATGATTAGAAACTAAAACAGTTGAAATATTCATTGGATAGAGGCCGTACCATGCGACAATTTTGTATTACCGTACAAATAATGTGGCTACTGCCCATATTTTTCGTGCGTGATTGTCAACATTGTGAACAGTCATGTTACCGTGATAATTTTAATAAACATACATTTTTTTTTCCATTAAAACAAATAATTTTAATCGATTTATAAAAATACAAAATTCATAGATTTATAATATATCGAACATACTTAATTGAATAGTTTGGGAAAACTTGCTTACCAATAGAGATAATTATAAATAATCATTTCGTACAACATTAATTTTTTAATAAGATCATAAAATTTCATATGCTGCCTGTTATCATAGTACCGATTTACCATAATACCGATTTTCCATAACCCAATTTGCCACATTACCGATTTCCCATAATCATAATGTTTCGATTTTCGTAAATACATAGTTTTCGACTGAAGATTTTTCATATTTAACCCATTAACGTCTATTGGGTAGAATAATACTTAAAAATAGAGCAAAAATCTAGCTAGAGCCAGGTGAGAGATATCAGGAATTGAACAGGTAGATGAAGGATAGGACTACACAAAATTATTTTGGGGGTCATATAGTGCCATGCCTTGATGGTCAAAGGTCAGAAAGTTTACAAAGTCGGAAAAATTGCTCGGAAATGGCTCTGAAAAATTGAGGAAGTGGAAAAAAAATTGGAAACTTCTGGTGCCAAATAGCCTTAGGTGTCTTCTATCTGACAAAAATATATTCACCTGGGTGGAACCACTCACTTGGGCTATACTTAGTATGATTTTATGACATGGGTATTTAAATACCCATTTTGCTATTGGAGGATTCTAAAAATAGTAAGAATCTCAGGGGTCAGTTGTTAATTGGTTGAAAGAAAATTTTGTTTTTTGAGAAAATAAAAATCATTTTTCTCAAAAAACTTAATTCTCACTTAAAATAAGAAAATGCTCCTGTCTGGAGAATATTCTCGCTAATATTGTCAAAAAAAAAATTTTCGAAAATTTTTCAACACTACTTAATCAACCGTTTCATATTACAATAATTCGTGGATTAGTTTATGTCACATTACAAAATTTCAAAAAAAGGATTTTTGAGAATTTCGGTATTGACAGCTTTTTCTGATATTTTTTGAGTAGGTAGAGTGTATGTAGACAATTTTTGGATAGCATTCTTTGATGAAAGTCTCAATAAATCAATTTTAATGAAAAATTTACTTACCATATACGCAATTATATACACAAATGGCACAATGAAAATTCAGTAACGATCTTATATCTTATATGTTACGCACCTTTATATTCTTATAATAACTTAAAAAAAAAATCCATATGCGGTAAAAATCAAATGTTATTATCCAATTTTGTGTGCCTTAAGTAGCATTTAACTTATCTCAATTTAGAATATATACCTACGATGGAATAACCATTTATCCAGAGTAAAGTGTTTCCCATATTCCTATACACACCCACGAAATACCTCCAATACCACCCTGAATTTAGAAAAACGTAAAATATTTCCACATACATACATGGAAAATTGTAAAACTTTAAATTCATCGTGTTGAGAGGTATCAGATATAGAAAAAAAAGAGAAGGTGTAATCAAGTGAAAATATGTTTCTAAAGCTCTAGACGACTTTATTATTAGATATGTATATATATGTATGTATATAAAAAAGGGTGCGACAGAATAAAATGAAAGCTTCAGCGAACATTGGACGTCGCCGTAATAGTATAAAAAAAGGCAAAAATGATAATAACAATAGTGATAAATTCTCTCTGTAAAGGTACGCATCCCCCTATATAACACATATTATATATGTATATATATTATAGATACAGGATATACTGGGAATAGGGGAGTTGTAATATAATAGAAATTTGTGTGTGGTTTATTAATTTTTTACGAGTGTATTATATATACGTATACGCTCTATGGGTCTAGAATCTAGAATATCATTACATAGGAACGAACCAACCAGATGCTTATCAAAAAAGAAAATCCCAAGCACGTTTACTGCATAATAAATGATTGCTGTGTCGAAAGCATTCAGATTGACAATACCCTGCTTTCTTAAAAAAAAAAATTTGAATTGTTCCTCAGTATTGTACATATTGTTGAATTTCTTTTGTATATACAGGGTGATCTAGAAAACTTAGGTAACGATACATTTCTAAGCATGTCTCTAGTAAACTTTTCTCGATAATATTAACCCAGCTACACGCACTATATGTATAAAGCTACAGGTACAATGCGACGTAACGTAACGTTCCCTACCGTTCAAAAATATTAACAATGTCAAGCTAGTATGTATTTGCATAGAAGTACGAAAATTAAAATTAGACGGACGGCGCGGAACACATAACCTCAATTTTGTTCATCATTTATTTAATTGACAGCGAAATTGAAAAAAATATAATTGTTTTTAAATTAAAATAGAACAAATTGAAGAATGTATTGAAGCTATTCGGAAAAACACCGGACTATATAATGTTATGATTTTAATTCGAGTGAAAGTTTTCAATGGAACAGAACTGCACTTACGTTGTATGTGACTAGTAAAAAAAAATTGATTGAAAAAAACGTGACGGAACGTTAAATTACGTCGCATTGTGTCCGTAGCTTAAACTATACATTAAAGATCACCCTGTATAAGTCAGCTCCTTCAAACTCTAAGTTGAATTCTGTGTTTCCAGTAAAGGCTCGTCTATTTGTAATATTTCTATATTTTATCCTCATAGGCATGTGTATTGTGTATATATAGTATATATGTATGTATATTATGTGCTGTATGTACTCGTAGCGTAGAGCATATATGTACATTGTACATATAATTTCGTGACACGTGCTAATGTATACTATGGCAATATAGGAAAGATGACAAATTATGAAAAATTGACATTTCACAGAGCAAAAATGATTGTAAAATTTGAAAAGTGACAGGAAAATGTTTAGCACATAATGGAATTCGTCCATATTTGAGAAATGAAATATGAAATGTCAAGCGTATATATGAAAAGGTCATAACCATTCGGTCAGTTGGTGTTTAATTTTATTTCGTAAATCATGAACTCGTATTTATTTTGTATTTTATATTTCTGTCAAGTTAGCCGAGAGAGAAAGTGTGGATTCTGTTGTCCTTTTCTATTGAACGTAGCAACCATGGGGCAGTCAATAATATGTAAAACCAGTAAAGAAATAGTAATTGACTACGTAATTGATTGCAGTGCCATAACTGCTGGTCGTGGAACTTTTTTGTCTATAAAAGAAATCTTTAATTTTATTTTCTATCATTTTTCCGTAATTTATTTTTTTAAATTAAACAAAATTGATTGCAGCGCTAAGCCGGTATGTCGTGGAACTTTTTGGTCTTTGAATGAAATATTCATTTTTGTATTCTCTATAATTGTTGTAATATTAATTTTTTCTACATTTTAACCATCTTTCGAATGAATGGTTAAAATTAGGTTCACATTGTACCATAGCTTCCTCTATATTTTGTCCGATTTGCTCCAAAAACAATAGAGATCTTATTCTAGATCTATAAGATAAACTGTCAGATTTCAGCTTTCTAGCTTCAGCCATTTAGCCGGAATGGTGATCACGGACAGATGCATATTTCGACTTAGAACTTCACGAGAAAGACAATGGAATGAACCAATAATATGGAATGAAGAAAATGGAGATAACGACAAATAATGAAATAATAAAAATCACTTCATGCTTGTTAGACTCTCGCCAGAAGTATTGTGGATATGAATTTACATCACTAAAAAGATAAAAACAAAAGTATGCTTTAGAATTTTGTGAATTATTATGAAATTATTCTTGAATCATTTCTGTTTCCCCAGTTAACGATCTTATTGCGTATTTTACCGACTAGGCGTCTAGGAGGCTAATAGAATTAATGCTATTTGTACTAAAGATACATACACATACTCACCTGTCTATTATTTGCTAAAGATTAATTAAACAACTATATATGACAAAGATAAATATAATATTCTCTATTCTCAAGTCTATTCAATTTCAAATTAGCATTTAATAATGAATATTATCTGTCAACATGTCAATCTCACAAAAACCAATCATTTATGTAAATTAACCCCAAACAAGAGAATCTAAACAAATCCTCTGACAACAAGAGATTAAGTAAACTCCACCAAAGATGATATTCGAGCATATAATAGACAATAAATATGTCACTCCAGTCGGTATAAGAATCGGAATGAAGAAAAAATAAAAATAAATAAATCAACTGAGTGGATCAGAGTTGATATAGCTTAATAAATATTCGTCGTATATATTTTTCATTAAATCATTGATTATATTCTATGTAATAAATTCTTCAACGAAAAATTCAATTCCCAATCAACCATCTCATTATTCGTACTTATTCATTATGTTCAGGTTCAGGCCATAATATAAATTTCTCATTTAAATGATTGCATGGAAAAATAGTCTAGCAAACCTAAACGTGCGGTAAATTTTAAAGTCTAATGAAATGTTTCTAAGGTTTGTGCTTTGTGTTACATTTTCACTAATAAATAAAGTAACTAAAGTACATGCTCCAGCGCAAAGATGACGTAATATAAAATGGAACAATGATTTTCATACGTAATTCATTTGTCGTTTTTTTATATTCTATGTAGCTATAGCTACTTACTATACATATATGTAGATATGTATAGAAAAATTGTACGACTGTTTCTATGCAGAGTGTTTTATGTACCAAGTTTGAGAAATGTACAATTTTATGTATACGACTACGCTTATAGAGGACAATAAGATTATTACGATAAACTTTAATCGAATACCTTGAACATAAAAACGCGTCGTATTAATAGGATCTTGTTTAAATAAAAATGTACTGGTACGGTATGATTGAATTAAAATAAAAGTCTCACATACAAGAGTATGATATTGAACGCATTGATTTAATTTTGTATATAGATTTTTCAACAAAAACAAAAATGCATTAAACCAAATTAACCACAGAAAGACCTACATATATCTACACTTCCGAGATTTTCAAAAAAAAAAAATTATAAAAATAATAATTTTTTATTTTATTTATTTTAATTGATTGTAATTTAAATTAAATTTATATACCTTATTATTTTAGTAAAAGGACAAGAATCGCGATATCGAAAGATCAATAAAGAATTATAATAATGCTTATGAAAATCATTAAGATTTGGCAATTTTAACGGAAAATTTAAACAAAATACCAAACAAACTCAGGGACATTAATAATTTTGACATTAATTTTGCATCAATTGACGTTTGATGAGAGCACTAAATGAGTGCGTTTAATATTTTGTAAGAAATCATATAATCATTGGTACATCAAAAATATGTTGTCTTATCTTATTTATTTAAGAATCAAATTTAAGACAGAATTTAATCATACCGTACCTAAACTAAAATTTACTGAAAAAACCCTTTACATTGTTGTCAGGAGTGGATTTTTTTTTATATTGGTACAGAGACCACGTATAGATGTATAATATATGATGAAAATTGAAATAATATAATGAAAATTGCCCAAGCCAATAAAATGTTTATATGTACATATATGTATATCCATTAAAATAAAAATAATAATAAAACATCCTCTTTACTATCCTTTAAGTGTAGGTGGTCTATATGTCTGACAGACATACATCAGCCATCCAAATCAGATTTTATCGAAGAATAATGTTATATTTACCTACATTTCACGTTATTTTTCACATGAATTATCCACAAAGTTATATTATGATGCGGGGACATATTTGTATTCCGTTTGGAAAACATGGCGCAGCTTGTAATAAATTATTTACACATTATGATATCCTGATAATAATCATAAATACAATATTTTTCCACCAGGTATGTATACCATACGCATACGTTGTGTCGTTTTGTGTGTATGGGTACAATACTGTACATTTTCTGCTCCTTAACACTATTCGTTTACTTTACCATCTTTATCTATATCGTAGCAATCTCATTACTGTATAATTTACTTAATGTTATTTACACGTAAAGCAATTTATTACCATTTTGACTTAAAAGCTTTTTTTTTATTACAATGGATAAATTATTTAATGTGCCCCTATATGGCAAGTAAATTATATGTACAGACTTTAATAATTGTTACTTATTTTAACATCCTGTATGGGGGTACCTATGGTGGTAAATCACCCCTTTGTCCATATCTTATAAATTAATCTTAGGAGAACAAATAAAGCAGTACTTTTTCGTGTAAAAATTATTGTCAGAAAACTGGAGTTAAATTCTGAACGCAAATGCCGTCACATATCGCAAAGTCGAAAAGTGATAAACTCACACGTATTCAAATTTACCACTGTAGTTGTAATTTTTAAGTAGAACGTAGTCAATAAATAAGATGCTGAATATGTGCTGAACTGTCATTTTATCGTCTTTCGTCTTACGACACCCCTCCCCATCACTGTGAAAAGTGATATAAATATCAAATTTGCAAGCAGTTGTTGAGCGATTATTTCGACTTTGCGATATGTGACGGCGTTTGCGTTCAGAATTCTATCACTGTCATCCACACGTATTTTCAATACGTTTGCGAACCGGTAAATTTGTTGCTTTTCTGAATACTAATTCGTAGAGATGGGCGAAATCGGTCTTTTTACTGATTCGGTCATTTCGTTCAATCGTTTTAAATGATTGAGAAAAATGAT